>JACFYI010003646.1:309537-343952 GCA_014898755.1 Handroanthus guayacan
CAAAAAACCCACCAGTCATTTGTCTAGAAAAGATACGATTTTTGTTTTTTCTTTCTTGGTTTCTTCTCCAAAGGGTGATGGGCTTCATTTTCTTGTCCGGAAATCGAGAGCACTTGTGGGGGAAGAATCTGAGTTGAGCTTAGAAATGGGTCAGATGAAAAGTTGGAAATTTTTGAGTATTTTGTTTCGAATTCTTTTTGGGTTATGTTGTATTTTTGTGGTGATATGGCCTGTAAATGGTTTAAGACCTTTAAGGCAGAGGCCTCGGTCTTGGGGTGATGAGGTTAGTTTTTTTCATTCATTTAGTTTATTTTTTCGAATTTATCTGCTGGATTTGATTGTGCCAGTGCTGCTACTTAAATGAATTTTATGTGAGTTGTATAAATCATCCATTTTCAATGGCCATGGTGTATCTTTGTCAGTTACTGATATGATCATAAACTAGCCATCAAGGATTGAACTTATTGAATGAGTTGGAGCCTTTAATAATCAAGTTTACTGTAGTGTTTGACTCTGGTTAATAACTTTTTCTTGCTTAATGTCTTGTGGGGTTCAGTTCTCTTTACTTGTTGGATAGTTTGTTAAAAGTGTAGAATCAATAAATTTGAACGGCACTGATTGATGCGGTTACTTAAAGAGTTGCAGTCTTGTCTGATGTTTCTTGATTTTGAAACAATGTTGCAATTCTGTATATCTTTATGATTCTTAATAAATGGCTAATGATTGATGAATCTGACTTTTTCTGTTTGGCATCGAATTGTCTGTTTGACTTATTGGTACTCTGGATCTAGTTAGCTTTTTGTCCTATTTTTGCGAGGCAGCTGATGAGTGGCTTGTTAGGATCATGCTCGTGGCTATTACGTAAGATTAGTGATGTGATATTATTACATTTTGCCAATTTTGCTTACGTTTGGGGTTGGCGTTGAGTTTAAGTTTCTCGCTAGAATTAGGAAATTTAATGAGGTAAGATAGGTATGGATTTGAAGGAAATAGATTCATTCATTTTCATGTGATCATTCAAAACTCCTTAATTGGAATAGAAGTAAATTTGTTTCATTTGATTTTTAGCTAAAAAATTTTATACCAAATAGATGGATTGTGCATCAAACATATGAAACTGTAGATCTTGCAAATCAAGCAAATGTAATTGATAAGCTCGCTCAAAGGTAATAGATTAACGATGTTATGTACGTGTTTTAATTCGTAAGACAGACCCATACTTGAGAATCTCTAACTAAATAAGGACTTGGTGGAAGCATCTCTCACTAAAACCAACTATTTATCTGTTGTATATGAATTCTAGAATAGGTGAAAGCACAGGTTTGTTGGGTTTAACAAAAAAAATAATCTTAATTATAGACTTTATAACACGTCTAAGTTAATAACGGAAACCAGACAGCCTAGCACCACTGTGTTAAGCCTGTTATTCACCCTAGTCGTGTCTCTATTTCATATTCAAATCTGATTTAATGTCATAAACTAACTCATACTTCTCTTCGTGTGTGTATATTTTCATTTGCGAGCCTTTCTGAGTTATTTCAGATGCATGTTATCAGCTGCAAAAATAGTTTCTTTGATAGCGGGCAGGATTAGGAAGCTGCCGTCTGTTAACTGATATAAATTGTGCATTAAAATTACATTAAAAGACATCCATTCATCAAAGAGCTCACTCTATCGTTTCGTTGTGGATCTCAAATCTTCCATTGATCGCTTCTAATCTTTTGTCCTTTTTACTTCTTGCAGTGGCTCCCGCTAGGCAAGGAAGAACGTGAATTGGGTCCATTTTCATCTTGGAATATAACAGGGACATATAGAGGTATGCGAGTTGTCTGTCTGTGAAATTAGTTAATGATCATTCATTTGCATGAATCATTTTATATTGAATAAATAAATTCTTGTTACTTTTTGTGTGTCGCAGGGAATTGGAAGTTCCTAGATTCAACAAATAGCTCTTCCAAGTTTCCTGATTTTAGGAAGTCAAACGGAAATTCCATACTAGAGTTGGTCAGTACACCAACAAAAATAACTGGTGTACACTATGTTCAGGTAGTGTGATTATTCTTTAATTTGATGATGGAGATGTGACATGAAATTGAACGATCTTCTTGTTTTTAAATGTCCGATTGTTAATTGGTTTCACTTATTGCATGAGTATGGTCATTCTTGACAACATGAGTATTCATTAACTCAGTAAAATTTTCAAATCATTGAATTTAAAAGCATTGTTGGCAACATTAGAAGCTACCGTAATTGGCATCATTTAGCTTCAAAAATGTGTTTGAGAAAAAGGCTGCTGCTGCTGCAAAAATCTGTTTTATTAGTCAAATTATTGATTTACCTATTTTCCGTTATCAAATTTGATAATAATTTTGGCATCAGGAGCTTCTATAATCCATTTTTCTTTCTATGTTTTTCTTCATGATTGTATTATCTTAATTGTATTTTTCATCTTCATGATGCAATACTCTAGGGGGTTATAATTTTCCATGATGTGTTCGACAATGAGCATGATGTTCGTGGTGCTCAAATCAGGGTAGAAGGTGTGTATATATGGCCTTTCAGACAACTGAGGATGGTAGCTAACAGGTAGTTTCCCCTTTATTCCTATCTCTTTCTTTATGTAAGTATTGTAATTTCACTTCCTAGTTTCTATGTATGTTGGAGACTATAAAAATATTATTTAAAATTGCTTGACAGTCGTCACTGGAGTTCTAGAAATATAGAACAATAAGAATTGCTAGATCCACTTATCTGCTAATGCTATCTTTCGATATCTCTGCAGTGGAAAGGAGGGTGAGTTTGGGCAGGAAGATGATTACCTATTATCTAATCCGTATCACTTGGTAATCACCATTATCCTGTGGAAACTTAACTTTTGCAACCCTTTCCCTGGTTTATCATAATGATTCTACTGTTTCTCATATGCTGCTTTGACTTAAAAATACGTGGTTGATATTGTTTCTTTTGTTACCTTTCTTGCTATGAATCTTTCAAATCTAAAAATGCCATGATACTCTGGCTTTTCGACTTCGGTGCAAATGGGACAAAATATCTGCTAAACTAAATCTGTTAGATAGACATGTAGGTCCATGCAAACTCACAAAACTCAACATTTGAGGATGGAAAACGAGAGAAATCCTTTCTGCATATTGAATTACCCATTATTGGAAAGTGATTTGTCATTAGCACACATGACTCTGTTTCTTGAAGGAATTCATCTAATATGATTCTGGATATAGTAATCGATGTAACACCTGGATCAAATTTGCTTCACACTGAATTGCAACTTTTAGATGATTTGCTTTCGTAAATGGATACTGACTCTAACTTTTCGTCATATTTCTTCTGTGTACAGCTTGGAGTTTTCTCCTCCCAGGTGTTTCAGGAGTCTCCCCGAGAAAAAATCTGGAAGAGGAAACATTGTAATTTCTTAAAATTATTTTACTTTATTATCAGTTTGAGCTGATTGAATTCTTTTCTAAAGTTGCTTTTTGTCCTTCCTCTTGCAGCTCCCATTTATGAAATGGAGAAACATTGCAACATTGAAATTGCTGCACAAATTTCTCGGGTCTCTTCCAGACAAAATGGTACTAAGTTTTAAAAAGTGTATGAATTATTAACTCTGCAATGACGTCAGGATGTCTTGACGATCTTGTTCTTTTCTTTCTTTCTCTCTCATCTATCTTCATGAACGCTATTAACTTGGATATGTTTGTGAGTAGTATTTGTGTTTGCTTACACGTTTGATTCTTTAACACCTATTAAAAGAATTGGCGGACTTTTTTTGAAAAATGAAAGTCGTCTTGAATTGTCAGCTATGTTCTACTATAATGTTACATGGCAAAAATGACGTGCATTATGAGTCGTTTTAATCACTTGTGGCTTCAGTTTTCAGTAATGGTTTATTATTTTATCTTTAAAATGCAATTTTGTCTTTTTTGACTTCTATTACTTTTATTTTTTCGTAGATGGGGATCAAGATAAGTACTATCTAGAAGGACTAATGGAAAGCCCTTCAGTGGACGATGACGTAGATTGCTTCTCACCCATGCTTTTAAATGCGACTTCAGTCAACACTGAAGTCTACTACAATAAAGCAGTTAACTACACTTTGATGGTCACCTTTGTATCCTTAATGATTTATATTGTTTTCTCTCAAGAATACATAAAAAAGCGTTCATTTTGTTATTATTTTTTCGGTTGGAATCTTTAACTTTATCATGCACTAGATCTCTTTCCTCGAAGTTCTATTGTTAATTCGGCAGATGGAACACAGTAATACTCAATCTGTAAGCTTTCGTATGAATCATGCTTTGTACTTGGTGATAAGTTATTACTTACAAATCGTAATTCGTTAATATCTTTTTGTGGTCTAGACTCTAGAGCTCTATATAAAGCACTTATTTCGTAAGTTTTTCACAGGGGGCTGCCAAAGTTTCACTTCTGATGATCGGGCATCAGGCTATAATGGATGCTTATCTTTGTCTTCTACATCTCACTGCTGGAATTCTAGTTGGTATGTTTAGTTACGGACAAACTGCCGGTTTCCCTTCTTTATTATAAAATTCTTTCTTCTTGTTAATCTTTGCACGAAATAAAAGCTCATACTTACCTGGTTACAGAATCCCTATTTAATGCTTTTGCAACTGCTGCATTTTTCAAGTTCGTGGTCTTCTCCATATTTGAAATGCGGTACCTTCTTGCGATATGGAAGGCGAATAGGCCTATGAACAACGGAGAGAATTGGGAAGCAATGAGGCGTGAGCTTTCGGTTCTTTACAGTCGTTTTTGTAAGTATCTCTATCTGTTATATAATTTTCTTGTGTAATCTTTAAGATGCTCCCGCGAACTTTTGTCATAGATCTTATATGTTGATTATCGACGAATGCAGCTTTTCATTGGTTTGCGACTTGCCGAATGTCTGATATTTTTGTGCTTTGATTATTTTGCAGATGGGATCCTTTTAGGTGGCATTGTTGTCATGTATGAGTTTCATAAGTTCTTGCGGTTTATTCTTCTCCTTCTTCACTCTTTCTGGATTCCGCAAATAATCATTAATGTAGTACGCGACTCGAGAAAACCATTGCATCCTCATTATATCCTAGGCATGACAGTCACTCGCATTGCTATTCCATTGTATGTATTTGGCTGTCCACATAATTTCATGCGAATAGAGCCTGATCGGAATTGGTGTATTTGTTTGGCTCTTTTTACGGGACTCCAAGCATCTATTCTTCTTCTGCAGCACTATTTTGGATCTCGGTGTTTCATTCCTCGTCAGGTTTTTTTTTCGTTCTTTCCAAATAGGGATAGTTTTCTTTTGATTACAAAATTGAGTACTATAATATATGTGACAGCTGATTTAAGTCCTTTAACATCATATATGCAGATTTTACCCGAGAAATATAGCTACTATAGGAGATTCCATCAGGGGTCAAATCACGCGACGGATTGTGTTATTTGCATGACCGCCATTGACCTCAGCCAACGTTCGAATGATTGCATGGTACGGTTGCATTAGTCTTCTTTTTGATACTAGGAGTGGATAGTCATGAGTGATGTCGGAGCAGTATCCTACCGATGCCGAGGGTGGGATTTGTGTGTGAGTGCCGAGGTGTGACTGGTCCTAGTGGGGAACACACCACACGAGAGCGTGCACAGTTTGGGTGGGGAAGTATAACGAACCCCATCCCACATCGGTTAGGGAGGGATTCTTAGACAAACTTATATAATGGGATATAAGGGGTTCTTGGGCCAAGTTACATGATGGGATAGCTTTCCCTTCCAGTAACAGGTTTTCTAGGGGTAGATTGGGCCCATTACAAAGTAGTGTGAGGCTACATCTTCTTCATGAACAATATTAATGTGTCTTGATTATTTGTCTTGTCTAGGTGACACCGTGCGATCATTTCTTTCACTCTGGTTGTTTACAAAGATGGATGGACATAAAAATGGAGTGCCCCACATGCCGTCGTGCACTGCCACCTGCGTAGAGATCATTGTATATTTTGTTCTTGCACCAAATTGACAACTGCCTTATTAGTTAACTGTGGTAAGAGGTTCTAAAATCACAAGAAATCTTTTGGGATGATCTTTTTGCCGGTTGTCTTTTCTTTGGGCTGCTTGAATGAAGAATGATTTAGACGCTTGATTTTGGGATAATTATGTCAACAGCCTCTGAGTTTGGTCTAATTACAGAAAACACTCGCAGTGGTTAGCAAAATTACTATAATACCTCTTTCCTTCCCTTCTCTTCCCTTCTATCTGTTTACCTAACAAAAAACGTAACGGAGTTGGTGTTGCACATTACAATTAGACCTCCTATTAATCTAAAACGCTTAAGTTTTCAGAGAGTCTAACCGTAATGTCACACATGCTTTGTTAAGTTTTGTGTCAGTTGAACTAATCATATGGAGTGGTATCATTGTAATCTCCCAAAACACGGGGGTATTTTGGTAATTATACCTTAAATTCATATAGTAATAAGCAGCCATTGTATACATCTGATCCAGGTTGGAGGATGAACCTAAAGAATAACTCATGGTCGTACCGAGAAGACAAGATTACATGTATACTGTCATGTTGATGGAAAGACAAGACAAGTTGGATCTCTTTGTTTTCTATTTTTAGTTAGGTTAAAATGACAATGGAACCACATTTGTGTTCTTCTCTGCCAATTGTTAAGGTAGATAGACAGTTTGGTCTTAATCTTTTTCTTGTGGCTTCTGCATGTATATACACACTTGTTCAAATAAGTCATTTTCACCAATGCGTAATTTACCCGACACATTCTTCTAACTAGGCTAAGTTGAGAATTGAATTTCAGGGTCTCTCTTTTCTGGGGATATTTTATATTTATGTTTGACATGGATGAATCGAATCTATTTGCCTTGCTGTGAATATTTGCCAATCTGATGGAATTTGATTAGTTGATCCGCACCTTCTTTAATTTTTAATATACGATAGGGGGTTGTGCCATGGAACTAACTGAGTCGATCTATTTATAGTTGAGGGAACGAAGTGGTTGTATACAACCGGTTGGTCGAGATCTTAACTGAAACTAAGGAACACTGTAGAGACACTACGTATCCCCATAAAGACTATCTGATCCTCTAGTTGATAAGAATGCTAGATGAAAGATGTTCAAGTGGACAAATATGCGATGGGTCGAATCAATAATTAAGACTCCCTGATTTTGTTTTCGTTGAGAGTATTTATAATGTGTTGTTGTCATGATTGTATGGTGTTAGGTTTAGTTGGCATCATCTAATCTGCTCATGTGATCTCATTGAATGGTTGAGGTTGATCTCGTTGTCAGTTGAATCTTGTCCTAAACCTATTCAACAAAAAAGATCAGACGTCTGGGATTTTGGGTTAGAATTAGGGACAAACTGTGTCATTTTAAACCTAAACAGCCCATCAGCACATGATGTTGAGGGACAATACCTTAACAAATGTTGAATATAGAGATTTGGGAGCTGATATGTAACAATATGTTCCAAATTTACTTATTCGTCGTGTAATTATGATTATGAACTGCATGAATTTGAAATCATTCAACATTGATCTAAAATCATATCTTAATCATTATCAAAGAATTTAAGATTTGCCTAATTTTCAAACTCAAAAAAGAATAAAAATGTTTAACTATGATGATTTGTACTTAAATCGAACGTCCGATGGATGTCCATCATTTCTCTCGAAAAAGATTATTCTTGTCATTGCTGTGCTCCTAACCATTTTTTCTTAAAAAAATAATTATAAAAAGAATATAATCAAACTGAAAGAAACATGATATTTCGGAATTAAAGTGATGAAAGGAGAGTTTTGACTAATGAGCCTGTAAAGGACACCGAAAGTGTCATGACATTATGGACAACTACTTTGTAGTCTCGTAACTTTTAGGGGGCCACAGATAAAATTGCATGCATTTAAGGAAGCTACCGAATTTGTATGAGTATTAATGCCCCAAACGCCAAATTAGGTAGTTTTTGCAATTAATTTGAAAGGCACTTGTTTGATTATAAGTAGTTGATAGCTTGTTTTTCTTTTCTTCTCTTTTTTTAAGTGTTTAGAATTCTTGTCTTTGTTGTAAGTTCTCCAATTTTAATCAGTTTACAACCTGATAAAAGTAGGTGATTATAATTCTATCAATTTTTGTTGACTCATAGTAAATTATTTGATAGTTTTAAAGCACCAATGCTTTGATTTGATATAATTTTTTTTTTTTTTAACTTTTAGTAATGTATCTTATTATATGTTTACATAATCTATTGCAAAGACCACCTGATTCTAAGATGAGATAACAACTGTTATGTTGTACTGTTTGGATTGAAGACTGGTTCTTCAATGAAGTCTAGAGTGATCAAATTGACCGGATCACCTAAGGACGAAAATTACAGAAAAGCATTAGAGGCTACCGAGTAACCCAATAGAACCACTTTGATGTTCAAATGAATGGTTGATTATTTGAGACTATGAGAGAATATTGAATAACTAATAATTGATGTTTGATTATTTTTGGTGCATGAGTATTTATAGACTTGCCATGTGTCAGAATTAGCATCGTAACATGGCATGATCTGAACTCTTAAACCTTTCGTGGTAGAAGATCAAGATCTAATTTTGTCAGGATTGGATTTTGAGTTGACCCGATCTTTGTCTTATTCTGTGGATCTTGCCCTACTAAACTTGATCTACGGCGTATAGACAAAGATCGTGTGGCCGTACGTATCCAAATTACATATCGAGCCATCCTTATTGTGAGTATTTTGGTCAATTTTGTAGTTACCCATGTCACGTGCTCCAGTGTTCATGCCATCGTATAACCTCCTGGATCACGAGCTAACATATATTGCTAACATCGGATCTGAGTTACGTCGGTGGATAAATTTTAAAGTTTGGGATGGAATTCAGTAACACTAATGTTATACCAAAAAAAAAAATGGTAGCCAAAAGAATTTTCAATTATTAGCTCTTTTGATTTCCAAGTCTGCTACAAATTTGTATTTGTTAATTTATATTTTCTTTTATAAACCCCAAATAAAGACTCCATCTGCCACACAATATATACATGCATTTATATGGGACTATGTGTAAAGCTTCATTAAATGATCAAACACCCAACTGTTTGTCTCCTTTAAGTGGTCCTATGACGAGCATGGATCTGCACGGATAATATTCTGGCTATTATAAATATTTCATATGTCGCTGTTGAGATAATTGCTCTAACTATTCACTTAGATCACTACGATCGCTATATTCATATTACCTCATCTTAGGACCCCTACCGACTTAAGCATCAGGGGCTTATCGTAGAGAACCACTTTTGCTAGCATAACGACATTTAGTTGCAGGTCATTCTATCTGCCAATGAAGTGTTTGAGTTCATTAAGGATTATGAGACCCTAATACTCGAATAGTACTGAACTAGACATCACAAAAAATGAAAAAAGAAAAATGGAGCAAAAGAGTTTAGTCATAGTTGGTGTTGGTGGACCAAAGTTCACGTGTTTGTGAGTTGGGAGTTTGAAAGTTGTGTTTTTGTGGGTTCAATCACTTGTAGTTGTCGATCCTTCCCTTGCTTCATGTGGCCGCTGTAATTGCGGCGCTCTTCTGATTGCGATTGCAATTGCAATTGCGGTTGCGCAAACAAGGGTTGTCGGGCCGGAATTTAATTGTAGTTTGACGTTTATCTGATTGGATTTTAGTTTGAAATATTAGATTGGATTATATCAAATTGTAAATACTCGTAATTGAAAATAGATATATCTAAACAATTCGATTGGCTAAAGACATGAATTTTGAATTATTAGAGTAGTAATCTTATATATGATGATGATGATCATGAACGCTTAAAATAGAAAATAATATTTGTGACAGCAAAATGGTGGGAATTTTGTACGTATTTTTCGAGGTATTCTATTAATTTTTCAATATAATTATTGTTTACTATTTTTCAGATGGGACTTTCTCTTATCAAATTTTTATTGAATTCAAACCAAGTATTAATAGACTCACAAATTCTATAAGATCTCTGGTCAAATTCAATTTTGGAAATCATTTGAAATCAAATTATCTTGAATTGGTCCAAACCTTCTATATTTCCCTCCTCTCTATTTTTCTTGATTTTCCTGCTCTACTCTATAATAACAGGATTGGTATTGTTGGCTTACATATCATATTTATTCATTAGACTAGATTTTCACCATCTATAAAGGAGATATAGTTGCATTTTTTTTTTTTTTTGGCAAGGGATCATCTCCAAACTGATTGAGTACCCCGTGACCTCAAACCCACTATCAATCTAGGGTCACAGGCTTGCATAACTGGACTCGATGAGATATAGTTGTTGATACATGATCGTATAATGAATTCATGAGATTTTTGTGCATTAATGTCATTTATTGTTTTGGATGTGCTTTCACCTAGAATTCCCAGTTAATGCCCTGGGTTTGGATGATATGGTAGTTATTTTTCAACAATCGGGAAAAGGTAGTGATAGCTAAGACCCAAAAGAATTCCCAAACATTGAATTGTATATTCTTCTTCGTAGTTACACATTATTAATGTTTTCTTCATATAGATGTATAGGCAATTTAAGCAAGCCAACATGAGCAATATTAAAAAAAAAAAAGAAAAGAAAAAAGAAAAGAAAAAACGAGCTATTTGGTAGGGAAATCAGTATACCAACGATGAAGCCAGAAAATTGATAAAGAAAACATATTGCATGGCATAAGATGAATATTAGCTAATCAGAGATATATATTTTATTTTGTCAGGTGATATTAATTAGCTTATATTAAATTTTAGACTTAATTAATTAGAAAATATTAGCACTATATATGTACCTAAGTACTATTTATATCTCCACATAAGCACTTAATAAGATATAAAAAGAATCTCAAGACATAAAAAGATATTATAGAAAGAGGTTGAAGCGAAAAGAGTCAAGGAAAGAAAATAACAAAGAAAAAGAAAAAAAATATGGAAAGAAAAACACACAAGTAAAAAATACAAAAGCACGAACGAAAGAGCAATAGAAAAAGATCGCATTAATGCATTGAATTTCATATTATACACGAACCAATAATTATTCTTTAGTTTTTGAAGTCAATAAAATGATAACACAAATATAACGAAAAAGAAAAGAATTTATCAGAAAAAAATAGTTATTCTATTTTTTTTTTTTTAATTTTATGAAAAAATAAGAAGGTATTCAAGTAGATGTAAAAATTAATTTCTACTGACGCAACGTATATGCATTATCTACCCCTGTATTTAATAATCAATTTATTACCGGATTTGAACCACATTTATGTTTCTTAAGCTTCTGTGTTCGTACTCTTCTCTGTTATTTTTCATATTACTATTTTTGTGCAAATAATTGAGGTATTATTGCACTAATACCTTCCCAGTGAGTGAAATGACCCACAATACATTAAATTCATGGTTGAATATGCTAGCTAACAATTCATGAATTAATAAATATTATTTCAGAAAATATTTTAAATATATATATATATATATTCAATTTCTGATTTAAAATCTTTAATAGTTCTTCCTCACATTGTTTGAGAGACCAAGATAAAATTAGGGGCTAAAGTCCAACTTAGCAAACTATATGTTGACTATTTTATTCTCAAGTATGACACGTGAGTACGTATATTGATGATACATAGTGTTATTTTACAAGAAAGAAGTCGAATAACTTGAAATTAATATATACTTGTTATCTCTCTCACCTATTAAGTATTCATATTAAGCGATGGATGTGGATCATCATCATTGACGACTTCTATATTAATTGAGATGGCCATTTGCCCCTTCTTTTTTGACTAAGGGTTGACAATACCGAGTATTTCTCACATCAAATGGGTTGAGGGACTCGGAACAATCGACATATACACTAACTTCCCTCTCATGATCAAATCCCTTTTCGGGACAAAATTCTTGAAATATTTTACCATGTGCATAATCATGGAACAATATCTAATTGAGTTAGGTGTTCATATATATTCAACAGTGGATCCGGATTATTATCATATATGATAATTTGTTTTCTTTTCTTTTCTTTTTTTTTTTTTCCGAAATATAAAAGTTTGATTCTGAAGGAAAAAATCAGATAAGAATATAAATAATTTCTAGGGACAACGAAATACGGATTTCATTAAAGAGGTAAGTAATGCAAAACCTAAATTTCCACGACTATAAATATGGTTGACTCATCCATAATGCAATTTTGCCATTTATACAGACATGCATACCCACATACATATCTACATACATACGAATATTTAATTAATTCACAACTCCTGCCTAGTTTTCTAATTGTGGTAAAATATTTATACTGTATTATTGCAAAGGGGGATAACTTCCTATATTTTTCTAATTGTAAAATTATATCCCCTTGTGTTTTGAAATAACTTAATTATAAAACCCAAATCACTATCTCATATGGGTCATTTTTTAACTATTAAGTACGTTCAGTGTCAATGCAGAGAGTATGTTAGAATTAAAAAAATATATGGGTTGGGTGATCCTCCCCTTTATAACAATACAAAGAGATAATATGTATTTTACCCTCTTGTAATTAGTTTAAAAAAAAAAGAAGTTATTATAGTAATACTTTCCCATTTGATATGTATTTTTACCATTTTCTAATTAATAAAAAAAAAAAAAAATCCCCGGGGCCCTGTGCATTTCTGGCAGCCATATTGTAGCCGAACTTGTAATAAATAAAATTCAACCACTCTCTTGCCACCATCTTAACTCTTAAAGCAAGGGACAAATGAGGCCTATTTATTAACGTAAAAGCACGACTCATCACAGACAACATAGCACAGTTTGAATCTCATTGGGCAAAACTAACACACGGTTATCCAATGGAGGACGACGAACCAGTGAGCCCGACAGGCCAATACTTCACGAGCTCTGTTATCTCAGTTTCTGTGATTGCTGTTCTCGAATCAGAGATCCCGATCGACGATTCGCAGACGATGGCATTGCTTAAGGATGTGTTCCTTCCCATAAACCCTCGTTTCTCTTCCGTCATGGTATTATTCTTTCCTTTCTTTTATTTATTTATTTATTTTTCCAAGTATTTCTGTTTGTGTTAGTGTGTGTTTCGTGTGTGTTTTATCTAAACTTTTTTTTTCTTAGGACAGCATTGGTAGAGGTTTGAGACAATCTTGTCATGAATATCTATATTATATATAAAGTATGAGACTGGTAGGTAATTATTTTGTATTTATTAGTGAGTTGGTGAAATTTATTCTTTATTTAAAAACAATTACAGACTTTCTCTTTTCAGTATTTCTACGTTCCTTTCCTTTTTCTTTCTTTGGCATTATTTCTTTATTTGTTAGTGCATGTTCTGTGGTTTTTTTTTTGTGGTTATAATTTTTTCTATTTCTAATTTTGTTCCTTCGTTTCGAATTTTTAATGGTGTTATTTAATACTACAAAATAAAGCAAAAATATTCCCAAAGTATTTAAAAATGCATTATCATCTCTATGCATAAATATTTTTTGATTTTATTATTTTCTGTATTTCTAATTTTTCCATTCCTTCGTTTTTAATTTTCAAAGGTGTTGTTTTATACTATAAAATCAAGCAAAATGTTTTCTGTAATTTTAAAAGTCAAAACTACATTATTATTTCTATACATAAATATTTTTGAATTTATAAAATAAAAATTTATCATACGGATTAATGGAACGCGTGTTTCACAGGCACTAAATTAGGTAATACAAAGACGTGCTTAACTAGTTTTGATGTGTACGTCGTTGTTAAGATTGGCATGTTATCTTACAAGTGGACGAATGTGTATACTTCTGGTCGCCTTGCGATTGTTAATCACAATCAATCCCACTGTATCCGACGACTTGGGATAAATTAATTAGGGCCAACACCCTATGGATCCAAGGGGTACTTTAATTTAATGTTTTTCACTCAATTGCTACTAGCTATAAGTGGGTTTACCTAAATTGGTGGCCAATTGAAAAGGTCTTCCAATCCCACTTGTAGTCCTCTCTATAATCAAAATTGTCTCTGTCTATATGTATCATTATAGAAAGAGTCCTCTTTTGTGTCTAAAATAGAAATTACCATTCCGAAGTTGCATATAAATTTCTTAGTATTAATTACAAAATTTTTTTAGACCCACTTATAAAAGGGAATAAAAAATTATATCTTTTACAATTACAAATACTGCCTTACAACTAAGACATTTCTGTTAAAATCTCTTATCGCAAGTGGTATTTGTATATCGAAGAAAACACCAAGTAGATACTTGCAATTTCCAAAAATAGAAAGGGTATTTTGATAATTTATTCAAACTACTTAAGTGTCATGATCAGTGCAGATCCTTCTATCCAGTAAATTTCCTCGTATGCATTTTTACACAAAAAGTTTTCATTCCCCATCTTAAACTTCCCTTGCACTTTAAGTTCGATCTATTTAATTGAAAAAATGCATGCTTAGTGTATAGCATCCGTAACCTTGTATTTTTATAAACAAATATTTAATATACTTAACATGTATTTAAGATATGAATTAGGAAATGAACTACTTTTTTGGAATGAGGATCGTAACCTCTTTCCTTGGTTTAAAACAAACAAAATATGCTTAGATGACATATGATGGGCAGATCATAAAATATTATTCGTGCAAAACTGCATGCTGCATTGCTACAATCACTAATACAATATAAGCATTTATATATACATATATATATTTATAATATAATCACATGCGTCGTATGTTCGAAGCACAGGTGAAGGACGAGGATGGAATAAAACACTGGAAAAAAGTAGAAGTGCAGCTCCAGGACCACATCCATGTTCCAACATTCCCACAAGGAAAATCACCAGAATTCTACCAAAACTGCCTCACTGAATACCTGTCAAAACTAGCAATGGATCAACTCCCAATGAGCAGGCCATTATGGGAAATTCATATAATCAAATACCCCACAACCACCGCGGCCGGAAGTGTTGCCTTCAAGCTTCACCATTCACTTGGCGATGGGTTCTCGTTAATGGGAGCCCTACTTTCTTGCTTACAAAGGGCGGATAACCCGGAAATACCCCTAACTTTTCCTACTTTAAATCACAATGGCCAAACGAAGGATAATGGCAACATGGGATTTATCAGGACGTTGCCTAGGATCTTGTCCGGGGTGATTAATAGTGTGTCAGATTTTGGATGGAGTTTGTTGAAGAGTATTTCTCTTGAAGATGATAAGACGCCGATTAGGTCCGGTGAGGAGGGAGTTGAGTTCCGGCCGATTACTATCACCACCTTGACGTTTTCACTTGATGATATTAAACGAGTTAAAGCCAATCTTCACGTGGTTAGTTTTTTTTCTAAATTATTCTTTTTTAATTCCTTGTTATAATTCTTATTTAATTTCTATGTTACATATTTGAAGTGCTGATTTTATGATCATACACGCACATAAATATTATGTTTGTTGTTTGATTTGAGTTTGAATCTTTTGTGTTTAATGACAAGGTTAGGTTTCAAATTTTAAACTAACAGAGTTTATGGTACTGATTTTATATTTTATAAGGTTTAGTATGCTAATTTTAGTTTATGGTGCTGATTTCGAATTTTACAGGAGTATGGTGCAATTAACCCTTTGTTTGAATAATATATATGTATTTATAAATTGTCTTGTGAACTTTTTACTTTATACCGGCCAAATAATGTGGAAACATGCATGTAGATCACATGAGTTGCCTCAAATAATTATGTTTTAAATCCTGAAGTGTGTAAGAATTTCAATTTTGGTTCCTAAAATATACCACTAGTTTAATATGCATCTCTCATGTACAATCCTCATCACATTGCGTATGTGTCCCTCATCTTTCCTTACTTTATTCAATTTCTACTCTCATTCAAGATTATGAATCCAATAAATCCATTAAATAAAACTTATATCGGAATCAAGTTATACATTCTCATATTTAGCAATAAATTTTCAGACCATAAATGACGTGATATGCGGAGTATTATTCTTGGGGATAAGGCTATACATGGACGCGACGAACCATGACCTAAGAAATACAGCGTCAACCGCACTGGTTCTTTTGAACACGCGAAACATAGATGGCTACAAATCGATATCCGAGATGGTTGAACCGCAGGCCGAGTCGCCCTGGGGAAACCAGTTTGCCTTTCTTCATGTCCCTGTTCCTCACTTGCCTGACCATGATGACCCTCTCAGTTTTGTGCTCAAAGCTCAAAACCTCATCAAGAAGAAAAGATACTCCGCAGCTGTGGTTTTGACTGGGAAACTTCTTGATGCTTTGAGGAAATATAGAGGCCCTGAGGTATGTTTATGTCAATTTGCCTTAAGTTCCATTCTACTAGTGCTTTTCATATAAGGGTTGGTGGATCCAGGATGTGATGGTTAGTAATGTTGTTGGATCCTAATAAGGGTCCGGGGGAAAATTCCCTTTAATTTGAACTATGTGCATTTTTACTCATGATTGTCATAAGTTGCACAATTTTTTAAAACTTTATAATCTTTGAACGTTTTCGACTAGAATATTATTCTGCATAGATTCTTCCATTTTCGTGCATGTTACTGCTCTTGTTATTTTTTCATCCATACACGGATAATTTTGGGTATCTTCATCATTTAATATTTTTTCTGATAATATTAAAAATCAAACAATTTATTAGTAAATTGTTTTTGTCTCATTTCCTCTCCTCTTTTTCCCTTATAAAACTATCAAAATGTCATTAAAAGAATTATGAAAATGCCCAAAATTATTAGTGAATGGATGAAAGTATTCTTTAAATTAGTGACACATGAAAGAATCAAGGCAGAATAATTCCTCGAAAATGTCTAATTATGAAGTTATAAATGGCAATGTGTAACAAAAGAAAATTTAGTGGAGAATATATAAAATTGCTCATTCATTGATTAATTAACTTTTTTAATAAGTACAAAGTCAAATAAAGTCAAGAATATATAATAATATTTTTGTTATTTAATATTTATGTCAGGTGACTGCTAAATACATTCATAGAACATTAAAGAACACAAGCATGACAATCTCAAACATCATGGGTCCCGTCGAACGAATGGCTTTGTCCAATCATCCCATCAAAGGCATGTATTTCATGGTCGTAGGTGTTCCACAGGTACTATATTTTTCACATATATACGTCTTATTAATTAATTAAATATATATATATATATATAATATAAATTATTAGCTTCTATATGATGAAACCAATATCAATTTTATTATATGTATTAATTAGTTTTATCTTTTTTTTTTTTTGTTATATATAAAAACTACATATATTTTTCGATGGATTTGCAGAACCTTACAATAACAATGGTGAGCTACATGGGAAAGATGAGGGTAGCTATAGGAACAGAAAATGGATTAATAGATGCTCCCAAGTTCAATTCTTGTGTTCAAAATGCCTTTGATGTTATTTTCAATGCAGCCGTCAAAATTACATAAACACTTCTTGTAAATTTTATTCTGTTTGCATAGATAAACGAAATACTGCACAGGTTAATATTCTGAGAGCTCGTTGGTTTCGTGGGAGAGGATTGAATGTGATTAAAGCGAATGATTTATTGTTTAGATTATGTATTGATATAATCCAATCAGGTGCTTGTTTAGCATGGATTTGAAATAAGAATATTCTGAACAGTACTTGATTTGTTGTTTGCCTCTTTGGATTGTTTGTCGTGATAATTGATTAGAAAGACATAATTAACCTTCAGCTTTTACTATAATTTCTTTTTTATCCAACCGTTTACGGGGTTTGATTTAATAAAGATCTGATTTTAGTTTTGTTGTAGTTTTTTAATTCTGCCTTTGCGGTCGTTGCAAAGCTTATAAATTTGGCCCATGTGGGAAATAGTCAATTGACTGGACAATTTAGTTGGGCCTTAAATTTAATTTAAGATTTGGGCTCACATTCTGCTCGGGTCTCCATCAAACGTTGAGCTTAGTGAGAGTATAAACTTCAAGCCCATGTAGGTTAAACAGAGGGGATGAAGTCCCAAATGTGATAGAAACCTCTTCTTTTCTTTTTCTCTTCTTCTTCTTCTTCTTCTTCTTCTTCTCTCTCTCTCTCTCTCTCTCTCTCTCTCTCTCTCATATATCCAATCATTTTATCGATAAATCAGTATAAACAACTAACAAAAAACAGAAAAAAAAATTCCTCTAACAAAACTTTTGTACAATAGAAATCAGATAAAGTTATTATTCAACAAAAAAGAAAGAAAGAAAGAAAAACCTATAAATCGAGTGGGAATCGAACTGATAATCTCATGATTAAGAGACCACTCAACAACTTGTTAAAACTAACTTAACTCAATCGATATTTTCCAACTTTCATATTTACAAAATCCAACATTAAAATTCACTAGATTTATGTTTTTCAAACTTTCATTTAATTAACATTTAAATTCAAGCTTCAATTTTAAGCAGTTGATAGTTAGGTTCACATTAGCGTAAATTAGTTACAGTTTTCATCCAATTAATTTATACTTTTCGAAAATAATCTGTCACTTCAAAATATTAACCATAATTCAGATATAATTAGTTAACTTACTTCAACTAAGCTAAACCTTTACATCATCAAAGGGGCAACTACCAACTACAGCTTCTACTCAATCGGTGGATAATGAGCTACGTCATTACCATTTTCTCCTTTCAAGTCTATATCAAAATATCTTTAATATGATATTATCACAATAAATTTATTTTTCATTTATAATAATGACATAAGGATATTTGAAAAAAAAAAATTATTTATTTAATAATAATAATAATAATAATAATCTCAATGTCATATTTAATTAATTAAGACATCTTTTTTATTAATATGGATAGGCATGTATCTCTACCTAAGTACTCGAATTTTCAAAAACTAATAAATACATTACGATTTGTCTGCGTTGCTGGGCACTAATGTATGATTTGATCACATGATGGTGTTTGCAATTGATTTTAAAAAGCATTTATTTAATTATAAGTCGTCAAAAACTTATTTTGAGTATTTGAAAACTCTATTTACAGTATAAAATTTTTAATATCGATTAGCAATAATCTATAATCTTATAAACATCTACCCCTCATATATAAAAAAATTATATGACAAAACGAAGAAGCAAAAATAAAGTTGGAATTGATTCCTAACACTTCTAATTTGCAAATGGCGAATTATTTATTGGCTGTTCCAAACACCAAATACTTTTCATTATAATTTGCTTTTTAATTTTAAGGTGGTGTTTGCAACTAATTGTAAAAAATACTTATCTATTATGAGCAACTAAAAGTTATTTTTGAGTATTTGGAAATTCTTCTTTTACTGTAAGTTCTCTCAGATTTATCAATTATAAGTTATAATCTCATAAGCAGTCTTGAAGCATTATAAATTATTCCTAAGAAAAGTAGATTATTATAATTCCAAATGCTACCACTTTTTGTCAGTATATAGTAAATTATTGGGTTAATTACATTTGACTACCTTCTGAGATTGTGAAATTACCAACTACTACCCTCGTGGTTTAAAAATTACAAATTAGTCCCCAAAAGTTTATAAAATTACCAAATCATCCATTTCGTTAGATTTTTTGATGAAAAACTAATGACGTTCTCCAATTTTAGTCTCTAAAATCACAACGGCTAAGTATAGAGACATAATAGATACATAGTGCATTGGAAAAATTGGAGGATATTAATAGTTTTTTGTCAAAAAATTTAATGAAATGGATGATTTGATAATTTCGAAAACTTATAGGAGTTAATTTGTAATTTTCAAACCATGAGGGTAGTAGTTGGTAATTTTACATTCTCAAAGGGTAGTCAAATGTAATTAACTCATTCACAAATACATTTTTTTTTATTAGAAATACTGATTTTTCCAATTTTCTGCGTTACAAAAGTCATCTAAATAAAAATAAGTAATTATGCATTTACTTGCTACACGTGCCGCCATTGAACGTGGCGACATTTCAACCAAAATTAAATTATTGAGGGTTAATTTATTTAATTAATTAAAGTTGTCTTTTCGAACGAGGATTGTGAAGTAATGAATTGTTTGACTTTTTCGCCATTCTTGATCAATTTCTTGCCGAATTGAAAAAGATTGAAAGGACTTTTGTGATTGTGTGCAAATTAATTGAATCTTTAAATCATTAAATACTGTTTACATTTTCTTTCTTGTTTTTTATAAGTTGTTCATCTTTTTAGTAGTCTGAAGTATGAAATATCAAATATGAATGTTTGAATTTTGTAGAAGAATTTTCAAGAAATTGATTGCTCAATAAAATCTCAAAATTAAATATTGTGTAACTCCTAACTACATAGCCGGCTCCTATTGAAAATGTGAGATATAAATATGCAACAACAACAAACCATAAATAAAATTGGCAGATATGTCAATTAGTAATTTTGGTGCACTCAATATATTTGCTAATAATTTCATAGTATAAAATCAAATAAATGCTCGCTTGCTTTTTATGATATCTTGAAGATTTATTTTAAGAATCTAACGTGTTGATATGATTTTCAAAATACATGAAAAAGATTGAAAAGACTTTTGTTTAAAATATGCCAACTACAATAATGGGGAAAATTTCAATATTGTCTGCAAATTAATTGAATCTTAAAATCATTAAATTCTGTTCACATTTTCTTTCTTGTTTTCAAGTAGTCTGAAGTATGAAATATCAAATATGAATGTTGGAATTTTGCAGAAGAATTTTCAAGAAATTGATTGCTCAATAAAATCTCAAAATATTGTGTAACTCCCAACTACACAGCCAGCCCCTATTCAAAATGTGAGCTATATATATATATATATGTAACAACAACAAACTACAAAATAAAATTGGCATATGTGTCGATTAGTAATTTTGGCGCACTTGATATATTTGCTAATAATTTCATAGTATAAAATCAAATAAGTGTTTGTCTACTTTTTATAATATCTTGAAGATTTATTTTAATAATCTAATGTGTTAATATTACTTTCAAAATACATGAATTAAAGATAGACAGTTATGATACTAATTTGAGTTGTACAATAAAACGGGAGTATTTTAAGAACAATACAAGAATACATGTCAAAAGAGGTTTGATATTTTATATATAGTATTAAATTATCAATTTCGAGCCTAAAAATAAGAAAGAGAAAATATTGCCCTTGCTATATTGGAGGATACATGCAATGAAATTTTAAAATTATCAATAACTTGTAAGTGTAAAGATTATCATTAACCATGTGCTAGTCACTATCATGGTCGACACAATGCATAATTTAATATTTCTGTGTGCTAAAATTTAAAATTTTTCATATATGATTCTTTCTTAAGTAGAGATCAAACTATCGATCAAATTAATCTTTTTCATTCTTCGGCCGAAATAAACATTTTCTGAAATTTAATTATTTATTTCTATAAACTTAATGATCCATATCTGGGATGTAATTCACATGCAGTTAAGTCTGTGCTGGTGGACCACATAAATTATTCTACATAAGGGATTTATGGTTGTTGGATTTTCCAAGAAATTATGTATGAGAGAGGATCTTTTTTTTTTCTTTTTTTTTTAATTTTTAAATTCGAAAAATAGGAAATTAGATAAAAATAAAATAAAATAAAGCATACAAGAAGAGATCGATTTCTTTTGATTAATTGATTCAATTATTACATCAATTTTTGACCTTCGAAACTAAGATAATTTTTTACCTTCGAAATTTAAAGCTACAATTCAGTTAAAAAATATCAACGAATACTATTTATTTAGCAAAAAAAAAAAAAAAAATACCATCCGTCGACGGAGATCGATTTCTGAACGCACCATGTTTAGGTGCCGCCCATGCATTAAAAGCAGTCATACTCCATTTTTCCCATCCCGTGCCCACATCTTAGGGTTTCTCTTCCCCCCTCGTGGCCTAGATAGGTATTTCATGTATATTTAATTAAATATGGATAAACATTGAACAATATCAAATCTATAGATCCTTGGTGGGCGTGAAATTATAGAAATACCCCAAAGTTCGACTTACACTCAACCCAAGCAATATTTACCATCGTTTGATAATGCCACATGATACCATCCCTGCAAAGAATATTGTCCTAGATGAAGCATGTTAATAACTCTCTATATGCTTTTATCATATCATTATAAGAAAATACTCCCTTAACTGACGGAAAAATTTGATACAAATTTAAGAGATCCATCTCAAATTATTTCGTCACAAATTCATTAATATATGTTTTGTGTCACTGATTAATTCTATAACGGAATTGAATCCCATCACGAAACTAACTTTTTTGATGGAATTCTCTATCACGAACTAAAAATTTGTTATAGAAATTAATTACAAATCACGAATGCTATTATTCATATATATTTTACTCATTTTATAAATCCGTTATAGATATCATCTATTTTTAATAAAATCTTATCTGTCACAATTTTCCATTAGTGAAGGAATATTTTCTTGTCGTGAATTTTCTTATGACCATATAGTTTCAACTTCATATTGATTTGAGCATTAGAAAGTCTTAGCTTCAAGTTGTATCCATCGACAAGTCTGACAAATTTTCTATTTTCAGAGTGGCACTCTTGGAAAAATGGAGTATTCATGCTGTAGACCAAATCAAATATTCGATCCCAAGTCAATATTTATTTAAAAAGACGTACTTTTACTAGAGTTTAAATAAGAGCAATCAAATTGAGTTATCAAACACTAGTTTCATAATTACAAATTTGCTCTTATTGGTGAAAAAATAGGGCCCATAAGATTATGTATATTGCCACCACTCCAAGGTAACGTGTGCTATAAAATGTATCTAAGTCACCTATATGGGACATATTCTTGTAATTTTTGGTACAAGAAATCAGGGAGAATAAGAGAGATAAGAGACCCAAATTTGTTATTTTCAATCCACATTAATTGAAATCAATATATTATGTACTAATGAAGACTTCAAGCTGCTTAGTCATGAACCTCTTTAAATCCATTTAATGTGCATTCATTTTCAGTCCATTATTCTTGTGAATGTTGGCTCTTGTAAAGACCAAGACAAAACCCTTATGGGCATAGTTACCTTGACACCCTTGAAAGTTGGTTTAATTAATGTAGAATTAAATTCCCCTTTGTGGTATAAAAAATTACAATAACATCCTCATCATTAGATTTATAACAGAAGATTTATTTGTAATATTTTTTTAACAAATATTAGACTTTAGGAAGTTTAAATTATAATATAAATGAAGTGTTATTGTAAATTTTCAATCCACAATGAATGTTTTGTAATTAGATGGATATATCGAAGATTAATTATCCTTATTTTATAATGGGCAAAACATGCGCGAATAAGAATGTACAAAGTGTGAACTAGCATATTTTGACAAAGTTTACACTCCACCCATATGCACAAGAAAAGAAGACAAGAAAGCATATGATATTTGGTTAATTGTTAAAGGGTTAACTTACCCACTAGTCAATTAACTTGTTAGCCCAACTTGGGGAATTATAAGATTGATAACTGCGGCAAGTAAACTTTTCAAAGTCAACTTGGCATTTGCTCAAACACAAATATATATGGTGCATTCAAGTCTCAATCCATGAGATTGAATTGAAATTTTTCTCTTGAAAACAGTGAAACATGTGAGAAATGATTTTTTTTACTTGCGAAAATGAACATCCTCTAAGAGCATGTGGTGTGTCCTCGATGAACTGTCGGACGATGAAACTAGCCAAGTTTATTACAAAGAGAAAATTAATCAGTTATTATATAGATATATGCAAAATATAACTATTTGAGGGTATTTATCGGTGCAAAAATATTGGATTTTTATGTTATACAGGAAATCCACTCTTGTAGTATGTGCTTGGCTTGCAAGTGGGAGGAGTTTACGTTGCTAAATTATTTTACTCTTAAATTCTAATATGACATACGCTGATGCAGAAGATCACTATTATAAAATCTAAGTTAATATGATATAGTTAATAGTACTTCTTCATAGAGAGGGCCATTTTATTGTATATTATGGAGGGGATAAACTGGTCATCGTTTAATTTAGCATAACATATGATCGTTCTATTTATGAAACTTCTTTAAATTAGGGTAGGCAAAGATTGGAATAACTGATACAATTCCCTATTACGCTAGCGGTATTTATGATGCGTGTGTATATATATATATATGTATATTAAAAAAAAAAAATAGTTATTGAGAAATCGTACTTGAGTGGCCCCATCGACTGAAGCTTTGATATGATTTGATACAAAAAATTAGTTGATCAATTAACTGGCAAAAGACAAGTTCAATCGCGGTGAACTAGTTGACTGGTTATAACTTTCTTTTTTTTATGTTTTTGTTTTCATTTTTTCTAAAAGGAGAGCAATTAAATTTTATTTAATTTTAAAACCCTATCATTTAATATTTTAAGTGGCATTTTATGTTTTTTAAGTATGTTTTAATTGGATATGTAATATATTCTGTAAAAAAATATATTTTTTGTGATAAAATATATTTGATGATTTCACATTTTAAATTGAAGATTTTGATTGAGGTAATTAAGGATATTATTTTGAAGGAAAGAAATCGTAAATATTAGGTAATTTATATTTTTATATATACATATATATATGTATATATATTATATCTTCTAATCTTATTATTTAAAAATATCTATATGTATATAATATTATATATAATTATATTATCGTCGTGATATCATACTGATTGAATCGGTGATAAATTAAATCAGTCAAACCAATAATCAATAAGGCCACTGGTTCTATGGCTACTAGTCTGATATCTTAAATATTGGCAATCTCAATTTTATTTGCATTTATACAGATAATTTTAACTTAATATTTTGTAACACCGTATAGAAATTAATTCATCTGCCCATTTACATACATGAATAACTCTCTGAGCTGAGCAAATTTTACTTGGTAACAGTCATGCGGCATGCATTTTTATTTAATTTGAATTCAAATACTTAATGAAAATCGAATTACTTAATTTCATCCACCTATTTTAAATAACAAATATTCATGATCGTACCTAATTTATTCAATATCTTAATCCAGCTAAGAACTAAAATGATGAAGACAATTGCAAATATAAAAATGAGGCAATTATTGCAACAGCAAAGCATACTCTGTAAGGTGTGAATGAAGCCACCTTACCATACCATAAATCAATCAACCATATCGTAACCCGAAAAGAAGATTAGTAAATAAATTATAATATTCACCTATATATTTTAAAAAGACAAATAACTACATTAAATCATTACATCACTATCAATACATTGATACATTTTAAAAATCAAATTATGAATTAACGAGACAATAAATTACTATACGGTGGATAAAAACTACTTTACGGTAAAAACCCACACATTACTAGTAGAAATCGAACCTACACCTCTGTATTGAAAAGACAGCGGCATAATCACCTACATATCTATGTGTGTACTTAAGCTTTAAGCCTGTAATGGGTATTCTTGATTTCTTTCCCTCAATAACTGCAAATGTTAGATTAACTGCTTTCTACAACTTATCCACCTATACATGCATGTATATATATATATTTTTCTACCCACAATGTTGACTCCTTTGGACAGCAATATATTGAATTTTAAAACTTTTGATATTACTTTGTTTATATTTAACTTTTAATCATTCTTTGAAATTCCAATATTTGTACTTTAAGCTAAATAATATAATAAAAATGTAAATAAATTAATATACATAATGCAAAATTGTATTGAAACCACGCAATACCAAATCGAATAATATTGATATCAAAAAATCCAATTTTAATATTAATAATCTAAAAATAACACTTATTAATATAGTATAAAATTTCATTAAAAACCGTTAAAACCATATCATATGCACCTAGTTATTCTTTCCTTTAGTAACCGCAAATAAATGCACCAATAAATTAATTTCTTTCTACAATTTATCCACCTCGCACAAATATGTATATATAATTTTTTCTTTTTTTCTCCCACCCACTTTGTTGACTCTTTGTGGGCGCCTACATATATATGTATATATATAGTGATGGCCTAGAAAGGGGTGCCACAGTACAAATTTGATTACCAAATAAATTAAGAAGTCACCAAGAGCAAGCACTAAAGAAAGAAAGAAATGGATGTTGAGGAAGGTCATGAAGTGTTGGAGCCAATGAGCCCCAGTTCACAGTATTTGAAGAACTCAGTATTATCACTCACGATTCTTGGTGTTTTGGAATCACAAGTCCCTATTGATGATTCCATGACCATGCCCCTCCTCAAAGGAGTGTTTTTGCCTATCAATCCACGTTTCTCCTCCATCATGGTGAGTTTTTATTGTATCAACATTTCTTTCTCTTCTTGTACATATATGATGTATTATCATTAATTAGCCGATTCATATTGGCTATTGTCACTTAATAAGTAACATATTCATTGGATAGGTAGATAAGCAGTAGTGGCAATTAACTCATTTGGGAGTGAATGTATAGAGTGGCCTATAAATTAGTTAATATTATGTTTCTTTTGATCTTTAAACATTAACTGATTTACAATCCTGTATTTCAAGATTACGTTAGATTTAGTTTGTTATATTATTGGGTATATATTCTCTTTTTATGTTACTTGAATGTCCTGAATATATATCCCGTTTGATTTGTTGCATGAGAGGACAAATCTCTAATTTTACTTATGATGTCACCCGAATCCACATTGTAGACAACCTATAATTGCATCGGCTTGCGAGCTTAGCATCATACGAGGTCAGCCCGCCACCATAATCTGCTGCTGTTGACCCCCAATCTAACCTTATCCACCCAATATGCATAGACCATGTATCAATTCAATTGGCTGTACACATAAATGGGCCGATTGTGTCCAACTTAAAAACATTGCATTTATCACTTTCCTCGAACATATATATTACCATAGCCATATATTCTTGAACAGGTCACAGGGAAAAAAGGAGTAAAGAAATGGAAAAAAGTGGAGGTTAACCTAAAAGACCACATAAACATACCAACTTTCCCAAGTGACATGTCAGTAGAATACTACGACGAATGTTTCACGGAGTACCTCTCTAAGATATCAATGGAGCAGCTCCCACAAAATCGTCCTTTATGGGAAATTCACATAGTAAAATACCCCACCAAAAACACAGCTGGAAATCTGATATTCAAGCTCCACCATTCTTTAGGCGATGGCTACTCTTTAATGGGAGCCCTTTTATCTTGTTTGCAAAGAGTCGATAACCCTTTGATGCCACTCACTTTTCCTTCACGCAAGTCCAACGAGAGACCCAACGACAATTTTGCTCTTTTCAGACGGGTTCCGAGGTTGTTTACGGGTTTGGTTCACACTGCTTATGATTTTGGATTGAGCCTATTTAAGAGTACTGTGGTGAAAGATGATAAGTCCCCAATTAGGTCAGGTGAAGTGGGGGTGGAGTTTCGGCCTATTGTCACTACTACGACGACAATTTGTATTGATCAGATCAAGCAAATTAAGACAAGCCTTAACGCGGTAAGAATTCTGTTACCTATTTGTCTCTTGCCTTTTCGTGGTAGTCATTAAATGCTAAAAATACCCTTTTTAATTTGGACCAATACTTAGTTTCAGTAGGATTCGTGAAATAAGATGGAGGTTGGGTTTATCCATTTGACATCAATAGGAATATGTAAAATGTGTTTGTAAAATGTTGGTCCAACTTAAAGTGAGTAGACTGTAGTAAGTGTGTAAATGCAAGTACGTAACTTTTATGGTTTATCTTAATAGTCAAAACAAATAAATTATAACTGGCCAGCTTCAAAGTGGTAAGAATTATGACAACTTTTATGTCTCTTATTTCTTCCACGTGGATGGTGATAAAATGTT
This sequence comes from Handroanthus guayacan, assembly GCA_014898755.1. Lineage (NCBI taxonomy): Eukaryota > Viridiplantae > Streptophyta > Magnoliopsida > Lamiales > Bignoniaceae > Handroanthus > Handroanthus guayacan. The sequence goes on from JACFYI010003646.1 coordinate 337,446, forward strand.
CAAAATGCCTACTTGAAGCTAGGTTAGCTATCAGTTTAGGCAAAATTTGTGGACTAGAGGTGGATTGAGTCAACTGGTTCTAACCAACCTTGACAGGAACAAATATCTTCCTCTGATTAAATACGTTGTTGAATTTAAAGTGGGTATTTTAATCACTCTATGGCTACCTAAGTTGGTACTTTTGTTGAGCTACACATGGACTATAGACATAAAACTAGTACACCACTTAGTAATTGAATGAATACAAGTACTATGTCTTATGATGAATACAAATATACTTGGTGGATGGGGTGCAATAGATCAAATTTGGTGCACAAACCATCTAATAATTTGTAGCCAATAAAAACATGCTTGTTTTATAGCATACATTTGTGCGCGCGCATACACATATATATAATCAGAATCATTTAATAAATAAAACACCATGTCGGCCTAAGTCCTGTAGTAATCAATATAGAGTTTTGTAGTAGAATCATTCATCGGTTGTGTTTTCATTATGATTTTTAACTTGTTTCGTTTCTATTATTTAAAAAGTACTTACTATTTTTTGTATAAAATAAAAATTTAATTGAATAATTTATTAGAAAATGTTGGATAGAATAGTAATATATGGGTGAGCAATTATTATAACTAACAATTGCAACACATACAATGCGTGTGCCTGAATTTTCCTTTTAACATAATTAAAAAATATTTATATATTTTTAATAATGATAAATGTTTCTTAATTATTGGATATTTTTTCTTGAGACTGTTATTTAGAATTATATGACCGAAAGATACATTTGGAGAGAGTGAAATTGAAAAGAAGAAAAATTATAATTGAATAAAATATGAAATAAAAATTAATATTAGGAAAGAAAAGTCAAAGAAAAATATCTTGTGATAAAATTACAATATGGAATTATTATACTTTTTTCTAATCAATAATGTATATTTCTCAATATGCCGGCAGACAATTAATGACGTGATTACGGGTACAATCATATTCGGGACACGTTTGTATATGCAAAAAACAGATGAAGGATCAGGGCGGGCAAAATCAACGGCGTTGGTGTTGCTGAACACGAGAGCGCTCCAAGGGTACAAATCAGTGGATGAGATGGTAAAACCGGGTTCAAAAATGCCATGGGGAAACCGGTTCGCATTCCTGCAGGTTTCTCTACCCAAAATGACTGATGAAGAGCAGCAAAATCCACTCATATTTGTGAAGAAAGCACGGCGAATGATTAAGAGACAGAGAAATTCTGCGGCGGTTTATTTGACCGGTCAATTTCTTAATCTCATAAGAAAAATGAGAGGCCCTGAGGTATGCATATTTTCACGTTGAATATTTTATTTCTGTTCATATTTTATTTTTTATTTCATTGAATAATGACTTGGTAAGTACATAGTATTCACAATTCTTTTTTTATAAGAAAAAATTTAGTACACTTTATATGTATTCTTTTTTTATAAGAAAAAAGAGAAGATGAAACCCTAAATCAGAATAAAGGATCCAATGTGGCATATATCCACGTATATCCTTCTCACTTGTCCAAAATTTCCCCTTCTTTTGAAATAATTACCTCAATATCCCTAAGGCGTGATATTACGGATACACCTCCCATGATTTAAGCAATTACGATAACACCTTTGTTGTTGGTTCACGACATGAAAAACTTAACGGAATATAGTTAGGGTTTTGGCAAATTACAATAATAATCCCCTATTAACTCACAAGGTGTCTTATTATAATGAGGCAATCCACATTTATTTAATAAAAAAATTTCGTCAACTAAAATGACGATAAGGGGCGTTATTATAATTTTTTAAATTATATGGACTATTACTGTAATTAATTAGATCCAATTTCATGGAATGTTGAGGTAATTATCTCTCTATTATATTATTTGATGTTTCAGAATTATGGCCATGACTGATTTAATATGAAAACTTTATATAAAAGTTGAAAATTTATAATTTTGATATGTTAATTTAACAGGCAACAGCTCGATACATCCATGGGACATTAAAGAATACAAGTATGGCCATTTCGAATTTGATAGGGCCTGTGGAGCAAATGGCCTTAGCAAATCAACCTGTTAAGGGATTGTATTTCGTTGTGGCTGGACCCCCTCAGGTACCTATAAATTTGAAAATTAATCCTCTTCTTTTTCGTCTTTTTACATTTTTTTTTTTTATTTCATCAGTAAGTTACGCCCATGCTAATAATTTTTGGTATATAACAAATTTATAAGTAGTCTTATATTTCAGGACTTTATTCCCATGTAGCCAAGTAGAGGAACATTAAGTAAGAATAATTACCCAGAAACCCCTTACGTTTGACCAAATTGCAGAAGTATTCTTTGTAATTTCTCACATTGTAATGTTAGTTTACCTAATATAAAACTTATAGAAGCTCGTGTAACATTAAAATCTAATGCAAGTGGAACCCCTATTAATTAAACATGACTAAATTTTCAATGGATCTAATTGTAATATTATAAAGATTCTGATAATTTTCCATTAGTTAAACTCCTGGCATGGTATAATACTATAATTATTCAAACGCTACAAAAGATTTGAGCAAATATCATGGCTAAAAGCTGATGTCAATAAGAAACGATGGTGGTAGGAAATCATTTGTTATGGCTTTACCAAAACAATGTTGCATAATTTCAGTGAGAATTACGAAACATCGATCATGGCATAGAGTCGTAGTGGATGTTTTCACTTCAGTATAGACTATGACCAATCATATTTTCACCTCAGTGCTTGGAATTATTGGGCTATCGCTTCCATTACGACTATTAATTTTGGATTATTGACTACGACTTTCATCATGACTATTAATTTTTTACTTGCCAAAATTCCATTATTTTGTAGTGAAACCTAGAGAAGTTAAATAGTTATCATATTTAGATATTTGGATTATAAGACTGAGTCAAATCTATTTTATTGATATAATAATGGTTGGGGAATTTGCAGAGCCTATCAGTAACAATGATAAGCTATGTGGGGAAGTTGAGAATTGCAATGACAGTGGAGAAAGGTTTCATTGATCAAAATAGGCTGAAGTCATGTATTGAATACGCCTTTGAGGTCATCTACAAAGCTGCACTCGAATCTGCTCCTCCCACAAAGTCCTAGCATCATTACAACATTATGCAAAATTCAATATTTATTATTTTCTGACCAATATTCTTTTATGGATATTGATTGGTCCTAGTAATTGTTTCTCTTTATAATTAGTAATTTTATGATGGGATAAAATTAAGAAGTTATAGTCACACAATTGTTGTACTATAATTTTAATTAGAATGTTATAACAAAATATATTTTCAACTCTTACACCATCGAATGTTGTACTGTATGCTGGTTATGCATGTTTGTTTGTGTGCATTTTGCTAAAATTGAGAAAGAAAATAACTTTGTAATCTCTATTGGATATAGTAAAATTAATATACCATGTTGCTTAATCTGCATTTTTTTTTAATGTAGTTTTGCTAAATTTCTGAAGTAAGGCCAACTTTTAGAAAAAACAATTACATTCAATTAGTATTTAACAATTTGAACCTTCGAATTATAAGTTTCTTTTGTATGCTTATTTCATGACAATATACCTATTATGAGATCCACCCTCAAATTATTTTAGCACAGAAAGAAGTCCATCCATTGAAAAAGTAATCCAATCAGTTATTATTCCTCCATATGTTAAGGTTCTTACGATAGACGATTTCTCCAACTTCAGGTTTGAATTTGTGTCATGCTACAACAAGAGCAATCATAGCTCAATCTTATAATGGTTTGAGTTCACTCACCAATTGTTATACAGTTTTTAAAATAACTTTCTTGATTGAAATAAATCGTTCTTTTATATTTTTTTTTAGGATTGTATTCTATTAAAATATATATATATATTGCATTTCTAACTTAATGAAATTATTATTTCCTCAAGGGTTTCTAATTTAAAATATAAATTTATAAATAATTTACCATATATTTTGTATTCTTTTCTTTTTTATTTTATTTATTTTTATGCATGATTTCTATTCTTCAAACCCCCCCCATATATATATATATATATATATTTGTGCGAAGGTCATTATTTATTTGTTTAGTTTTCAATTTTTAGATTTTATTTTTTATTTAATTTTTTTATTTTACATGATAAACCACATTCTTTTATGTTTAATAATGGATAGTTTTCTATCTCCAACCACTATAAATTCTATTGTTTGTTTATATCTTTGTTTAAATTTTTGTATCTTCCATACTTTGCACTCATTTGTTCATTTAATATACCACTTCATTTATTTAATTTTGTTTTTTATTTTTAGGTTCTCATTTGTTTCATATAATTTTAATATTTTCTAGTTATTGATTGTAATATTTCTATATTTATTTTATTTTTAATTATTTATGAATTTTTTATTATGACTTAAAAAAGCATCATTTAATTTTTTATATTTGGTTTGTGTATATGAATCATGTATATATAGTTCAAATTATTTTCAAAAATATTTCATATACTATTTATTGGTATGTATAAATTCTATAAATTCTTTTATAATGTATTTAAAGTATTGTGATGATAGATTGCCTCACTTGAAAATACTCCCATTTGTCATGTCAAAACACTGGTCATAATTTGATTTTTTAAATATATATATTTGAGTTTATTTCATTTTGTTCTTTCATAAATTTCAATTTCACTTGAAAAGCTAACAACTATAGCGCTCTTCTTTTCTTAATTAACCATCGTTGCTGTCATTTTTTGCTCTTTACAATATGAAGATTACATCATTTTATCCAATTATATCTATATACAATTTGAGGAGTATGTCTAATAGTTAATTTCTTTAATTTTATTGTTTATATTCTTGTTTTCTTCTCTTACCCATTCATTCCTATTATAAGATTAATGTGATTTTGTAATTGCTTTTTCAATCTTTGTTATTTTAGTTTTAAACTTAATTCTTCACTTCACGAAATCAAACTAGAGGCCCTCTTATTAAATCATATTTTTAAATTAATTTTAAGCTTATGGTTATTTTATAAATATACTCTTTCTTTAATTTTTAATTTTTACTATAGTATATTTTTAGTTGATTTGATCAATATTTAAAAAATTTAAATATATAGATTTTCAAAGCTTTTTTTTATCCAATTTCTTATATTTTAACTATTCATTTTAATAAATCATAATCATAGTCTTAATCTTGAGTAATTATAAGATCTTATAATTCATAATTTCTTCCAATTTTTAAAAAACTAATTTAATAGAAGTCTAAATATAATTATGTAATAAATACAAAATAATTATTGTAAATGGATCAAATATCAATTGTTTTATCTACTTGCAGAATTAATGGTTGCTCACATAAATTCTAAATTTTTCATATTTCTTTTTTCTTTAAATTTATTAGTTTTCCTATCATTTTTGAATTAATACCTTTTAGTATGATCATATTTTATTTCTATCATGAGAAGAAATCATATCATATATTACATATATTATGCATACTGCAATAACCTTTAAATTTATTATATCTTTAATTTTTTTCTTAGAAAATATTAAATTAATTGATTGTGCATAGCAAGAGGGATATATATATATATATTTATTGAATTGAAATTTTTTGATTGGCTAAAATGAATTATTATTTTGATTTACAAAAGATATGCAAAAGATATATACAAAAGAGAGTCATATTTTTGTTCCATTAGGAGTTATATTCCTATACAAAAAGAGTCCTATTCTTTCGCACCATGATTCTTGCTCCTATTAACATATTTTGTTTCAATTCTCAATTTAGATTCTCATTTTCACATAAAAGCTACACTGGGAATCAATCTCTTCCAAGTTGTTTAGGATTTGTTCTAAATGTTTTTCTAAAATCTCTCTATTTGTTTTAGTTTTTGTTTTGATTAATGATTTATTTAGATTTTTTGTGCATCAATTTTATTCAAATTGCTTAAATTAGTCTAATTTGAAGCTTGATTCTAATTGTTTTTTCTCTATTTTTTTGTCTCACTGCCCGATTTAGATTTACGCAGAAAAAGTATGTAGTGCATTCTATTGATTTTCAAGTATAATTAAATTTTTGTCTATCTATTAATTAGTGCTTCTTTTTTATTTTTCTATTTCCATCTCCCGTATGTATTTCCCAATGTGTTGGTTGAATTTTATATCATGTTATTGATGTCAAAAAGAAGCTTCAATTTGCTCTGATTTTTCATTTCGTGGATTTAAGTTTTCTTTATTTGATTTTGTTATTATGCATAATGGAACATTTTCATAATGTTTATTTTTTCTCTTCAACCTGTAACACCCGAGATTTCCTTGATCAAATTTACAAAACGATTTTTAATAAAAAGTGCGACGATTTAATTTCGACATCACGAATAACATTCCAAATATTTTCCTCTCGATTGGGCCTCGACTTCTATCCTACTTTCAGCCCAAATGATGGCCCAAACACCTCCCAAATTTCGACCCACATATATCTATATACACTACAA
>JACFYI010003646.1:383058-411924 GCA_014898755.1 Handroanthus guayacan
GGAAGAAAGAAAAGGAAAGAAGTATGAGCACATACTTTCTTGCTTCGTCTTCTCTCCGTTTTGCATCTATCTCTTTGCTTGGAGGATATTTTGGCAAACTTGATGGGTCACCGGCAAGTGGTTTTGTTTTGAAGAACTGTCAGACAGAATGGAATCAATACAAATGCTATTCAAAATGAAACCAATACAAGAATATCTTCCATGTAAGAGAGAGAGAGAGAGAGCTTACCTCGCTATTAAGAGCACTAGAAGCAGTCCCTCGATCTGAAGGGTCAATAGAGAGTAAGGTCTCCATGAGCCTTACAGCAGCATCAGGAAGATCCTTAAAGGTTTCAGCGATTCGCCGTCTATACGGCTGAATAGGCTTAAACACTGGCGAATGAGGTAATTTTGATTTTCTCCAATACTCCTCTGAGGGAGAACCACAAAGCTTGAATATCTTATGCAACTGCTCAACCTACAAGGTACGACATAAATTTATTCAAAGAACTGCATAAAGCAAATATCTAAGAATGCTGTCCATTTCATAAGATTTCGGTTTACGATAATACCTCAGTTCTACCAGGCATGATGGGCTTCGCGGCATATAATTCTCCAAGTATGCAGCCGGTACTCCATAAGTCCACTGCAACTCCGTACTGAGTTGCGCCAAGTAAAAGTTCGGGTGGTCGATACCACAAAGTCACAACGCGGCTTGTCAATGGAACTTTCTGGTGATAATCAAAATAACTTGCTAAACCAAAATCTGCAATCTTCAACATGCCATGATTGTTGATTAAGAGATTTGAACCCTTAATATCTCGATGCAGTACACCATGACTGTGACAATAATCAAGTCCACTCAGCAGTTGCTGCATATAGCACTTCACCTAATAAAAGATAAGCAGGAATAATAAAGTAGAGTTAGTGCATCAATCCATCAGAAAAAGATCAACTAGTCAATCATTTGAAAGCTTTAATTCACTTTCGTAAATTGAGAGTGAATGTCATAAATTCTCCCCCATAGTGCTGCATTTAAAATGAACAAACATAACCAAGAAACAATGAAGAACTAAGATAAGAACCACCTGTGGTTCTGTAAATTTGACACCAGGAAGTGATGCAAGTCCAGTGAGATCATGTTCCATGTATTCGAAGACGAGATATAAACTAGAAGATGTTCTTGAAGTAACCATGCCTTCCAGTTTTATAATATTTGGGTGATCAAGCCTTCGCAAAATGAGGATCTCCCTTGCCATGAATTTGACACTTTCAGGATCCATATTATCGAAACGTACTTTTTTCAGCGCAACAACTTTATTATGCACAAGATCGCGACCCTTGAACACGCTACTGTAAGTTCCTTGGCCAATCTGCAATAACAAGATGCTATCACAGAAGAACCAAAACCAATCACATAACTATACAACATGCATGGTTAAAACTATCATGTAGTCTAAAATACTGAAAATGACTGAACTTCAAATAAGTTCAATGAAAAATCTATATGGGTATGCCGAATCGAATTTAGTATTGTATGAATAATTACTTTTGACCATAAAAATGGACCGCTTCATGAGCATGCATTCACGTTTAAAAGGTGATATATTGAAAATCTCCCACCAGGCAAATTACTCTATCCTTACTCATGTATATCTATATATGACACCAAAAGCTCTGACAAACAGAGTTTTTGAACAGACAGGATACGAAGCCAATATACATATATGTGTGCATATAATGTGTACATACTCATACAAACATATATATTTAGTTTGTGGTATATTCCTGCCAGGCAAAAGGTGATCCCTAAACAGGTTGAATGTGGTCATAGTCGTCAGTTACTAGTCCTCAGCACTCAGAAACTTCTAAATAAACTATCAGAGCACGTATGATGGCGAAAAAAATAAAAAATAAAATAAAGGAAATAATCTATTTTTAACTTATAGATATGATTTTTCACAGACGGCTTCTATAAGAATCAAATGGAAACAATACCATGTCATCTTTGACTGATGCAAGAATAACAACGTACTTCAGAAACTGGTTAATCAATTATGACGTAAAAACTCTTGAACGAATACCTAATCTACATGTCTTATTCTGATCATGCACTTCAATCTCATTACCATAGGCTAAATCATACAACAGTCAGAAATATTATCCAAACATTCAATAACAAATTCAACAAGCCCAACCCAAACAATACCTTATCAAGCTTTTCAAAAGTATCAGCTTTACGCGGAATCCATCCTGCAATAGCTTCACCGGCCACTGCAACCAGCCAAGACGGCCATCCTGCTGCAACCTGTTCTCCTTCAGCAGCTTTGGGTAGGTTTCCCATGCCTGGAAAATTGCTCACATCTTCACAACTCTTCTTTTTCTTCTCATAATAATCATCCCTCACCCTTCTAGACCCATTAGCTTTCTTATCAATCAACCCAATTTTAACATCACCCTTCTCCAATTTATCCTTTAGGGAAAAACTCTCAGCCCTCCTCGAGGAAATCGCTCGAGCCACCCGCAATTCAGATGTTTTCCTAATCAATTCTCTCTGCTTTGGGCTCTCCTTACTATCTTCAACTGCTGAAGAGGGTTTCCCAAATACACAACCCATAATTCCCCCAATAGAAACCCAAGTGGAGAATAAATATGACCCTCCTTTTACACTTTCAGATTACCAAATACCAACCCACTGTGCTAATCTCATTAAAACTTCTTAACCCCCGCAAACCTATCAAGATAAACCATCATAAGTTCAATCTAGTAATACAAAGCAAGCCCCTGTATCAGTAAAGAATTCTATAAACTCATGCAGTTCAAGCTACAACAATTCAACTTTCTACAATCAAAACAATAAAACTAAAATACCCCAAAATTCTTATGCAATAACTTCATGCACACACACCATACCAGAGCAGAAATCCAAACTTCCACCAAGTCGACTAAAAATCAATACCAAATACTCTGAATTGAAATCCTGAATCAGAACAGAGACAAACGCAGATTGATGAATTCTCGATGATACGAAAATTCTTGGAGTGAAAAAGACTTGGTCTTGAAGAAAAATTCTTGAGCTGTGTTATTTTTGACTGTTCAACACGCTTATGCATAAAATATGTGGAAAAAATTTGATATTTTGTATACATGCAGCATGAGTGTACATCTACGATTTTTAGAGAGAGAGAGAGAGAGAGAGAGAGAGCAGCCGGCGAGTTAGTTTCTCTCTCTATAACTAAAACCGTAGTTCCACAGTCATGAATCGCGTTTTCTCCACCTGGCAGTTACTGCCCAAAAAAATAACAAAAATGGAAAAAATGTCAAAAGTTGAAAGCTGAAAGCGATACAAGAGGTGTTTTTAGGAATTTGAGATATTATTTTTTATTATATTTGAAAAAAAAAATTGAGATAATTTTGACTAATTAATAATTTGTAGTATTATTATAATTTATCTTCAAAGAGGGCAAAAAAGTAAGGGAAGGATAAGAAAGTAGCAAGGGGAAGGAAGGAGGAAACAAAAGGAGAGAGAACAAAAGAAAGAAAAATAAAATAAGAAGGAATCATTTAAGAAATAAGTAAGTAATATTCTTACCCTGTTTTTATTGTTTATATATTTTTACTTTTTTCCATATTTTAATTTCAAAATTTCTAAAAATTAATATTTTCGACGAGTGCGAACTCCTAGAATTTTGTCAGGTTAAAGTTTAAAGTTTTGCGTTTTTTCTATCTTAAAAGAGAATACAAGAATCTTTCCTTCCTTTTTTTTACCATCTAGAGAATATAAAATAGTCAAATTTTTCCCTTTTTTTTTCTTTTTTTTTTGTAGAGATTGAATTCAATGTATGGAAAATCCAAATTTGTATATAATAAAACAAAAATATTGTTGTTATTTAAGAAAGTCTTCTAAATACTTAATTTGGATAACTTCTTCAAACTCTATCTTATGTATATCAAAATATATATTATTGTTTTTCCTAAGAAAGATGTGTATGCAAATGCCATTCCTTTAATACAATGCATGTTAGTCAATGTGAAGGTCTCATAACTCTATAGATTATGAGTTCGATTCTCATCAGTGTGTAGGGCTATTTTTCCTACGTTATATTTAACTTCTTGATGATTTTTTTATTACTAAAGGGATTTCCAGACTTTTCTTTGTTAGTTATTGTATATGATTTTTTATGATTATTAATGATGTATTATGATAATTGAATGTGCTAATTGTAATGTTAAAAAAAACACGTCAGTCATATTATTTTAAAATACGTACGTACATTAATTGTTAGAACACGGCCGAATTTATTTGATTTTCTTTCCTGTTTCCGTTGAATTATTAGATTTTCTCTGGAGAAAGAAAAATCTTGGTAAACGACGAGGATTAGATACTAATTTGACTATTGAGGCATAAAAGATCAAGGAACAAAACATAACTACCAAAAAAAAAGAAAAAAGAAAAAAATTCCATGGTCACTGTATAGTCATATGTTTGAAAATTCTAACCCTTCTAGTTACTTTTCCCTAAGTATGTTTATAAAAATAATTAGAGACATAAAACTTTTTTGTGCATATCATGACAAATTTGAAATTGGTACCTAACATTTTGTTGTTGAATAGAATAGTGAATTAGGTACTTAATTATGTCCAGCATATAATTATGATAGACATCGTTAAAGGAAAACGGTTAATTCGCTTTTTTATTTTTTTTTAATTTAAATTATCAAATAAATAAAAATATAAAATGTTATTATCGTAATTTTGCAAATATTCAATTTCAAGTCTATGTAGATTTGCTTATTAAGCGAACCGTGGGGGCTCCGAATGAAAATTTATACCATCTTATTTTAGGAAAAAAATTATTAATACATTTAATTAATATAACATTAATATATGCAAAATAATCAACAAAAGATCCTTCAACAACTATATATACACTAGTAGAATCCTAAAGCTACCATCGGAATTAATCGAACTCATAACTTCTAAGATCATGAGGACCATGACCCCTCGTTGACCATACGATTCTATTGACAATATTGAATTGTGACGAAATTGATATGATGCCATTATTTTTAGGGATAATCACCTGTACATCCCACGAGATTTACCATAATTATCAAAAGACTCCCTGATATTTGGATAATTTCCATTCTATCCCTAATATACAGTGCAACTAATGCATAATTATAATTACATTCCCTAAATGTATGTATAATTACAGTTAGACTCCTAGCTTGACGTATAATATTACAATCATACCCCTTTATTAAGGGGATGGTAACTATTTAAACCATAGGGGATGTACTAATAATAATAATAATAATAATAATAATAATAATCCAAACATCAATGGGTGTTTTCGTAATTATGGTAAACCTTAGGGGTTATTGAGGTAATCATCTCTTATTTTTATGTACTTTCAATAAATAATTACTTGATTATAGATTATAACATTTGGTAGAGGTTGGTTATCGATGTTTACAATTGTTGATTATTTATATGTACGAGTAATGATTTATTGACTAACCAAACAAAATAAAAAATCACTCCATTCTCAATCAGCTACAAACTAACCTTTAAATTTCCATTTTATTTTTGCCATTAATTGATATTTTCGGTGGGACATATTTAACAGTTTAGATCATTATTTGAAAAGTTCAAATTTCTATTTTGTCTAAGATTGGGGATTAAGTGAAGTATACTCTATCCATTATTATTATTATTATCATAATTCATAACCACAATTTTTCGGAAATTCCTCTAAATGTGAATTGGCTTCATCGTCGGATCCTTCCATAAAATACGACAAGAACATTAGAGTAGTTAAGCCGGGCCAGCGATAACCCTCTAAGGCTCAAGAAGAACAAGGGCCAAGAAAATTAACGAGAGAATTGTTAGATAGTAAATTCATGAAATTAAATGTATACCATCAAAGATTTTCCCTTATTTATAGATCCAATCACTAGAGATACATGTTATTGTCATCATGTTGTCTCGCTTGTTCAGAGAGCATCTAACGCTCAAATCAATCCATATTCATTTCAAAAATGCTTAGATCTCTTTCATTAAGAGCAAAATGGTCATTCTCTGAGATATAGATGGCAACCCACGTCAGTGAAAACATGCATAGTTGGCAATCCATGTAATATGATCAAAACTCCGACACACACACGCACACATCACATATATATGTGTGTGTGTGTGTGTGTGTGTGTATAAATCGAAGTAAGTGTTTGGAATATCCAGTTTTTCTCAGAAGAATTGTCAAAAACGTGACAAAAAATTCAAGATTGTGGGTCAACAAAGAATTGATAATATCATCATGGCATAAAATTCAAGCTCGTTTGAGACTTTTTCTGGTTTGAAGATTGAATTATTTGCTCGCTGACATGTGCACTATATGGATAAAACAAGACCACATTGCTAAGAAAACCACCTTCTTTAATTTTATGTGGTTTGGCCTTGTTCAAATTATAATTATTTTTGCCTTTAACAATTATCAATAGATTTTTGTTGGACAAGGACACTTGAAAGAGAATAGGGCCAGCGTGTGGGACTCGGTCCCAATGATTCCAAATAGCAATTAATATCTAGTTTTTCTTCATAAAAAATGATTAATTTTCAAATATTTCAGTCATAAAATTATGAGACGCCCATTATAAATTGAATCAGCGTTCAATCTAAACAAGAACTGCAAAAGTAAACGTGGGTAGGGTCGAGTAGGAAAATGAGAATGGGGCCATCTGGGGGGACTTCGTACTTTGACTACCTAAAGTGATAATTACCTCAACACCTCTTGACGTTTGGTCTAATCATAAAAACATTCCTTATTTTGAAAAATTACAATAACATTTGTTGCACGTCCAATTGTATTTCCTGAATTATAACAAACCGATTAAAACGTTATCCCAGAGGGCAATTCTGTACAAGACGAAGCCTTAGAGATGTTTAAGGTAAATTGTCCTATTTTAATAAATATTAGCAAACCCACTATAAATTATAACTATATTTACTTAGAAACATATTGGCTATATTTGCCTTGATTTCTTCCAAATAATTTTTAATTTTTAGTTTGAAAATCTGTTTCTTAATTTGTTTTATAGATCCATTTATGGATAATTTTATCAATGTAGATATACATTTGTGACATTGTCTGACTTATGTTATGTGCATTAGGTAGAAGTAGCTGTCAAGTCATGTATCAAGTTTGAGCTATTCTCTGCTGAATTATTAATTTAGTTTCTCCTTATTGACTTTATTTTCAGGAATTTCAGCATTTTCACAAAGAAAAATTATTAAAGTACAATCATCTTCTAGAAGCATTAAAAATATTCGTTTAACCATCTCTTAACGCTCGTATAAACTTTCTCTATAGGAGATTGTTCATTAATATTTTGTAGGGTTTCTACCAAAACCTTCTTGAAACAGCCAGAACATTCATAGAAAAATCCCTCAATCTTTGTAAATTATAAATATTTTATGACTAAGATGGGTTTGTTAAAATTTTTGCAACGAAGACTAATGACGGGCAAAATTGGTCAGACAGTGACACTATCTGTAACTTTAAGAAATTGAGGGAGTTTTCTATAAATAGTCCAAACGTACACAACTGGGATCCTTCATTCTAGAACGTGTTTTATTTCCATTCTATTTGATGTATAAATGATAAATGTATAAATATTTCCTTATAGAAAAATTTGATTTAAGATATGATACACTTGATATACATCTACGTGACGAAATAGGATATGAAACACATTTTTTAAAATAGAAGATCCAAAATGAAACTTCGGGGAATTTACACTAATTAATCCTACTTCACGTGTTTTTTGAGCATCTAAAACTTACTAAAATTCGAAATAAAGGATTGTGAAACTTCTATTGAAATTTGTAAGATTTTCGAATGAATTGATGTTAACATCCTCAGTCCATCCACAAATGGATTAACGTGGTGAAAAACACGAATCTAGAAATTAAATATATCAAAGCAAACACTGGATTAGATTGGATAACTCATCATCAATGCATTTCTAATAGAATCAGAGAATAATGCGGTAAAAATATATATTTCATTGCATGAAAGTATACACCTATATGTGTGACAATTAATTCAAATCCTTTTGCTCTAGACAATCAAAACAGACAAAAGATACACACAAAATGACCTAAGGAGAGATTCAAGCTTCATCTAATATATATGTGTCCCCTTTATCATCTTTGTGTGCATAGTTTTCTCAAGTAAGGCATTTGTGAAGGGAGAGCACCTTGAATTCTTGCAAGCTTACAAGATTGTTCTGTGAATAGCTGATAAGTCGACGATCTCTTCCAAGGGACGATCCCAAAATCATCATTGAACTCTTCCATCCCTTCAACGAGGAACTGCCAAACTAAAGACCCTGCACCGGATTTGTTTCTTAAAGCGGACTTGTAAATGATGTCAAGAAGAACTTTGTAGAATCTATCTCGTTTATCAGGAGTAAAATCCTTGTTCTCGGTGGATAACCCAAATTCGGTGAACATAATGGGCTTTTTAAGTTCTTTGTCACCATCTTCAATGTGGGATAGCATCCATTTGGAGACGAATTTTAGTTTATATTCAAAGTCGGGATTATGAGTCCTGCCAAGAAGATCAATAATGTTGAAGATATAATGGATATTCAACCAAAAATAGAACAATACTCTGAGGTTGTTTGCAAGAGCTTTTGCGTTTTGAAGAAGTAAAAAGTTGCAACGAAAGTAAGTTAAAAGCACCAAAAAGCTGCAGAACTGGAGTGAGAAATGCTTTTAACTTTTAGTTCTTTCTGCTTTAAAGAAATAAAAGCAGAAACAGTATTTCCCAGCATTTCAAATCAACTAAAGTTGAACTAGAAGCTAAAAATCACTTATTAAAAGTTGTTGCAAACACCCCCTATATATGCTTTCAACTTGCCCTCTTCTTTGTATGTTTTTTTCTTTTTTACTTATTCATCTCTCTAAGGTTCATGAACTTGTGCATCTAGTCTTATATTCTCAACGTCAAATCGATCACGCAAATAAAAGGGCATGTCACATAATAACACATAAAAATTTCAGTAAAAATTGGATAAATGGCTCACCAATGATCAGGGTAAATATGAACGGAAGCAAAGTCAACGGTTGAGATCTTTGAATTGCGAATAAAGTCAGTTCCAACATC
This sequence comes from Handroanthus guayacan, assembly GCA_014898755.1. Taxonomy (NCBI): domain Eukaryota; kingdom Viridiplantae; phylum Streptophyta; class Magnoliopsida; order Lamiales; family Bignoniaceae; genus Handroanthus; species Handroanthus guayacan. Next base: position 392,210 of record JACFYI010003646.1, read on the forward strand.
AGCTGCCCAGAATTCGGGATTGACGGTTAATCTTTTAGGACTTTTAGGTCCGTAGAACCCTTCAAGGCCAATCGTCAGTAGATGGTTCCTGTCAATTGATTTCACAAAAGTTGACATTTCCTCTATCCAATCCTGCAGTTATATAAGATAAAGTTATATATGCACCAAATCTTAATGAATGGAACAAAATTGAGTCAAAAGAAACTCAAGAATTAATTAACCAGCATCAATATTAGCATCAGCTCTCCTGGCATATAAACTTACTTCTTGTTTTACTAGGATGAGACATTTGCTAATTACCTGAAGTGTATCACCAGATTTATCGGTTAGACAGCGAGGTTCATTGATTAACTCCCAGGCAAAGATCGTGGGGTCGTCTCTGTACTCAAGTCCAGTTATTGTGTTCTTCCTTGTTAGAACAGTCTGCCATATATGTGAGGAGAAACATATCATCAAATAACATCTAAGATCCACAATTTTATAGCAAAAGTTGCATCATTGACAATGTTAAAATTAAGCAGTCTAAGGTGCAACATCAAAAACAAAAGATTCTTTCTTACACAGGATTTACAGACAATAAGAAGGAAAAATAGCTTTCATAAGATTAATCTGCAAGAGAATAGTTAAAGACGAGTTTTTTAGAGGGAAGTGGAGAATAAGGATGTGGTTAGGATCTCATGTTGTCAAAACGTTCAATGTCTAGAATGGGATATTATTGATAAAACTGTTTTCCTTCCTCAGATTGTCCTGTTAGTTCTTTCTCAGAATTAACCTGTTCTATCTAGTAAGTTTCTAGGAATGGACAAAAGGTATTTATGGCTTGAGGCAAACTCGATAAGCCATTTAAAGTCAGTATAGTCTTTCAGTACATCTGTTTATAATAAGCGAATATAACAGAGCATCTAAGAATTCAAAATTTTTAGCTCATTGCCACTTATTATAAAAGATTCTATGGTATTTCCTTGTAATGATGTACTATGTCGTGCGCAGAGTGGAACTTGAGGGACTTTTTCAATTTGGATTTTGGGGTTCTAAATTTTAAGGAGGAAAAGGATAAAATTGAGAAATTAATTTCAGAGTTTAACATGGGTTTTCATGGAAATATCACCTTACGTCATGGTAACACCCATTGTTCTTTAAATTTTTGGAAGATGGATAATCACTCTCCCTCTCTCTCTCTCTCTCTTTCTATATATATATGTGTGTGTGTGTGTGTGTGTGTGTGTGTGTGTGTTGCTATGTTTGGATCATGGACGAGCAAAATGACAAGGAAAAGGTAAATGTGCAAAAATTAAAACATAAATCTACATAATTCGAAGTGCGAAAAACGTTTCCTTTGTAATCCATGATCACGAAGGGTGAGAAAAAAGAAGAAGAAAGAAAAGACAAAGTACTTTGTGCAGCTGGAACGTAGCTTTCTCCTAGAAATAAGGAGAAGGCTATGTTTAAAACACAAATAATTGAAACAAGTAAATCATTTTCATAAAAATTTTTCTCACTAAAATTCAAGATGTGAACATAAAGGGACTTTCACTGAGAAGCTTTAATGCAATGTTTGCATTAAGGAATTTAGCTAAGAAATGAGAAGAAAAATGCTAAGGTGCAAAAGTTAAATAACAAAGTGACATCATTTGAAATGTGGAAAAATATTTTGTCCCCATTTTCCTTCCTAAAACCCCAGATCCAAGCATAGGGCAAGGGAATAACAGTAGGAATATGTGAATACAACGAAATGAAACAAATGCAGGATTGCATGTTAGTTTCATAATTTCCCTTCTCAAGATGTAGCAAACATAATTGACGGCCAACAAATTTTACATACTGACAAGTAATCTCTTTTATAGAAGATTAGCTATGTTTCTTTTTGTGAAACAAAGATCCAATTTGGGCTTTCAACATAAAAAAATCCCCTCTTATTCAGATTTGCCAATGATTGCGTCATGGAGACCAAGACAAGATTTTTACGCTTCAAAGTGGTCAGTTTGCTGCAAGAAACTTTGGAGTAAAGACAAAACCCCAATATTCAAAAGTTGCAGGCTATATGATGTACGAGCACAACATGGTATGGTCCTAAATTTGGAAATGAAAGCCAAAAGTCTTACGGATGTGGTGTAAACTATTTGCAAGCTTCACTGCAGACAAAATAAAATCTTACAAACTTAGGACTACAAATGAAAAGATGGAATAAAATAACAAGGTTACCTTAACATAATTCTTGAAATAGTGCCGTATTGATGGGTCATAAAAGAATGAATCGTTGGAAGAACTCAAACCGACACCCTCTTCCCATGCCCACTTAACATATTGAGTCTTTCCACCATATGCTTGCAAGTTATTTACCAAACATAGTATTAGCCTTATTCCATATCGCCTTGATTCAGCAATAACATGATCCAAGGCCTGTCATATTAACGTAAGCAACAAAACAGATTATCAAGAAGAGGATAACACTGATACATTACAATGTAGGATGGATAATATATATATATATATAATTTGAAGGAAAACCGAGATATGCAGGTGTTTGGTTGAGCTTATAATCTCTTAAACATCTCATATACCGCTTGAAACCAAATGCCATGAAATAAGAGCTTATAAGATGTTTTACAAAGTTTAGCAAACACCCTCTCACTCGATCAATGCGATGAAATTGGTTGAAGACAAATGACAAAAAAGGTTATTATCCAGTATCAACAATCTAGATTATGATAAACTAATAATCTAAATTTTGTTTGTACTTTCTCCATCTTTACCTAAACAAGGGAACTTCTCAAGTAATACTTGCGAAACTATGTCATTAGATAACATAAAAGAGCACCATGAAACTTAAATGGACCAAGAGATTAGCTTTATGGAATGATTATTCGAAGTAGATATTTCCAAACTCAGGTCCATAGAAGAATTAAATATTTTAGACTGTGATAAGTTACTCTACAAGCATTTGGAACACTATATCAAAAATTATAATGACAACAAATTCTTACTCTGAAAACTCGTTCATCGAATCGACCCGGAGAAATTTGTAGAGCATTATAATCACCATCATTGAAAGCCCAAGTTCTGCAAACAGTAAGACCCATTTTGGCACCAGCTTGCAATATTGCCCTAATCCTATGTTTTCTAGAATCATCCACAGCGTGTTCCATCATCCAATAAGAGTTCCATCCATTAAAATAAAAGGGTTTACCATCCACTATGAACTGAGTACCATTCCTTTCCACAAAACTCAGTTTCATACCACTATGAATATCGATCCACAAATCCCCAAAAGACAAGTATATAAAAGCCACACATGATGCAAACCCAATAATAGGGTAGAAAAGCCCATTTCCTCCAGACATTTTGCTTTTAACCATCAAGAAATAAAACTATGAATAAATGCAGAGGCTAAAAGTAATAACCCTTGAGCTGTAAATCAAGAAACACCTCAAAATAAAGGTGCCCAGATGATTTCTTTGAGGAACAATTGTAAAAATTGCAAGAAAATGTGAATCCCAATATGGAAAGTTTTTAATATTTTGGATCTATGCAGCTTCCTTAATCTCTGGCTTACAGATAAAGACAAGATTTTGAAGCCAACCCAGATCCCCTTCTGCAAAAGGCTATTGCAAGAATTAGTTGGAGGATAGCCCAAGTCCAAGAATCATCAATGAGGCTTCATATTTCAGTTACCCATAACAGAAACAGAATAATATTGCTTGTTTGAGGGAACTGATGAAAAGGGGTCACCACTGTGTGTGAGTGTGCGTGTTTTTCTTGTGTCCTATATGATATTAGAAAGGTAATTTGAACCAACGCGCAGTTGATGGTGGGAATGAAAGCGGGGGTGAGACAATATGCAAGAAATTAAGGAATAGATGACGTAATATATACCAATAGAAGAAAATTGTTCGAGAAAATTTAGACGAAAATTATAATGAATTTGAGGGTGGAATGTTGGCATCAAATACTTTACCAGATTAGATGTAAACTCATTATTTCAGACTTTTCTTGAAATTTAATAATAATTATACAGTCATGGGTCATTATTTTGATATCTATCCCTCAGTATCTTTGTTACCCAAAATCTCCATTTAATTCTTTTCCATTTGCCTTACTTTATTAATAATATTTCATTACACAAACACACGTCAACTGTAGATTTTTTGTGAAAAAAAAAATATTTAATATATTTTACTAGTATAGTAAAAAAAAAATATATTAAAATAAAGAATCTGAATTATATTTTTAGGGTTATTTTTTGTTATTATATATATACTAAACTTGTAGATTTGGACAAAGAAAAGTTGTCCCTGCCATGATGACTTTGGGAGTCTTTCTGCATACAATTTGGTGCAGGGTCAATAAAAACATTAGCCTCACTTGGTCTTCTTCCCATGTGCAGTGAAACTAAATTAGGTATAACCCTTTAGTTAAAATAATCATTTTCATCGTCAAAACCTCCCTTCACTTTTCTTTATGTTATGTCAATCTATGGTAGCTCAAATGCATCATAAGCTACGTGACTATGTCCTCTCTCTCAAGTCTAATTGATAACCTTTCTTTTATTCTAATTTAACAAAAAATAACAATATTTTATTATCTATGTTATTATTTTGAAAAGAATGTTAGTTTTGTCTCTACAATTAAAGTTATTCAGTGTGCTTCTACAAATTTTATTCATTGATTTTCTCTAAAGTAGTTTTCTTATCAAATTCTGAATATCTCAATCTACCCCTTTAATTATTGAAAATGTTTAATAATACTAGGTTACAATTGTCGTATGTCAATCGAAAATCTTTTCCAATTTCTTAACATTTTTAGACTCAAATCAAAACCTCTATTGAGCGTTCTCAGTTATATACTTCTAGTTCCTCAATAAATGGAGGAAATACTCAAAGAATGAGAACCCAATTCCTGTAAAGAGCTTAGGAAGCCTTCTTAGCATTTCATGAAGCTTAAAAGAAAGAAAAAAAAAAAAAAAGAAAAACTTGAAGAGTTTATGCTAATGTTAATATAAAAGAATTTATCTTATTTAAATTTTATTTGCACGGGAATCAGACAGATTATGTTCAAATGAATAAAAATATTTCTGTGTATATAAATAAAAAATACATCTTTGTTGACGGTTGTCACTCTTAGAATCAACAACTACTTTAATACTACTTTGGTGATGAAAAGGTGCGGGACAACTTTGGCAAAATTAGCATAAATCATAATAATAATCATTAATCATTCTTATCTTCTTTTGGTAGCACATAATAATTGTATCATTGCGTTAATTTTATTTTATTTGTTCCTATTCTCTAAATCATTCCTATGTTAGACATTGTGCTAAAACAATAATATATATATATATATAACTTTTTGCATCACACATAAATATATTTATGTTTTTTATCAGTTAATTTATTTGGACACAATATTATAGCTGAAAGTTACACCGTTCATATGGAATATATACTTTTTAATAAAAATGACAATGATGTCAGCGTCAAAAATGATGTGTCATTACTTTATTGAAATAATAATTTAAAGGGAAAAAAAAAAGCATTTCCGAAATAAAACGTTGTTTTTAATATTTAAAAAAAAAAACCGAAAAAGTGAGTCACAATTGTCCTCTCACGCGCGAACGCTGTTAAGTTCAAGATTTCATCATTAATTGCACCTTTAAACATAGAATTGGGAATAATGACAATGAACAATTATTCAATTATGATGGTTCAAAAGCTTTTGCACGTGCCATGCACGTGAGTAATTGTCGTCCTCTTTACCATATATTAATGAGAAATAATTACACAATCCATAATTCTTAAAGTCATTGTCGGTGACGTATATCAACAAATAATTAAAGAGAACTGTATGCTACTATTATCTCCTGTTTAAATGCATTGTACAAGATCAGCAAAGTCTTGTGGTGAGATTAAAAACAATTAAAAACAAATTCAAATCTTGCAGATTATTTCAACAGAATCAACTAATTGTTTTTAATTAATACTTGGGGGATGTATTACCTACTTCATGCCCATGAAGAATTGATCAACTCAAACTCTTGCAACCATAACGAATTAGAAGATTGTCTTTAGAATTGTGAGCATCATGGGTAATTTTATAACTTTTGTCGTTCCCTTAAAACCGATATCACCAAATCTCATTCTATCTCACCAAATGGGGTAAGATTCTAAAGGAGCTTAATATATTTTACAATGCAGGCCTTTTGCAATTTGAGAGACGCCTTCTCCATTAATTGGGTAATTTTATCTAATCTAATGTAGTAGATCCTATCAAACACGCCCTAAGGATTTTGGTCTTACCACGAGAGGTTAGTGCGTTTCCTTGATTTACCATACTTGCTCTTGCAAAAGCGATGATTTTCAATATTAGGTTCCGTACATCTCGCTATGTTCAAATATTCCTTCTCTTTTGAGATATTTACAAGCTATCATTAAGATCAGACTTTTCCTATCATATTCCACAATTTCAATTTGGGAGAAACCTTTTTTGGAGTTCACTTGTGTCTCTAGATAGTTTAACTAAGTTGCTCGAATTAACCGAGTGAGTGAGATTTTTTTCCATATATATTTATCATAATTTATATTATAATTTGTTTCAATCATATAATTTATCATTTTTTCTAAGAAAAAGATTACATAATAAGAGAAATAATATGAATGAGAAAGTAATATTACTCTAGGTAAAGTAAAAACTCTAGTATTGAGTGAAATTTGAGAATTAATTCACTGATATTTAATTGCTAAGTGGGTGAATTCCTATAGATTATAATAGAGGGGAAACATGAATGTATTCCCTTTTTTAAGCTTAGGAATGATGTGTGTGTGTGTGTATATATCCATCAATAGTATTAACTACTTATTTTTAATGGTATTCTATAACTGTACTAGAGGACAAAATGAATTAAAACTTAAATAATATAATAAGATAATATGTTTTTCTTGAATTCCATATTTTGATTTAGAAATATTATTAATTGCCATTAATTTAATAAAATACTATAAATATATTAATGAAAATGCTTCCAAGAGCCAGTTGGTCATGGACTCAATTGCATGGAAGTAATCAGAAAGGTAGAATTGATTAGGTAGGAATAAAAAGTCACATTAAGGATTGATTGCAAATTATATGCAATTTAATGTTTCAAAATTTGATGTTTTTAGAAAGTCAACGGTATTTAAGAATATCTATAGCATTATAGATAAGAAAAAGGCTGATGAGCCCTAGCCTAATTGGTTAGGGGAAAATATTATAATTATGAGGTTATGAGTTTAAATCCCATCGAGTACGTGTGAACTTCTCATCTATCGCATAATAATTTTAATTCTATATAATAGTTTGCGCTATCTATTATGTATTTGATTTTCAAATATATTAAAATATTTATATTGATATATTGATAATATAATTGAAAAAATAATAAAAAAGAAGAAAAACTCTAACCTAAAACAAGAGTTTGAGCATCAAATTTTGATTTTCTGATTTATCTTTTGCAATTATTATTATAATTTTTTTTATTATGTTTATTATTATTATTACTATTTTGTTTTTGTTTTTTGAGATAACAATGATTGGGGTAATAAGGAGGAGTGTCTCAAGTGGGATTTGAACCCAAGTGGATGATCTGGTAAACCACCTTCCTTATCATTTAGTTAGGTGGTTTGATCCCATTTTTTGCAATTATAATATGCCATTACTTAAGTTGCAACCACTACTCTACCATCTTTATTTGCAACTACTTTTAAACTACGATTTTTTCATAAATGTCTTGAAATAATTATATTTTTTATTTTCATTATTTTGATAATCTATTTATTTGAAAAAAATAAATAAATTCAGGAATATTTGCATAATCGCTTGTTAGATAAAAAAAAAAAAAAAAAAAAAAAAGATGACGAATTCTAAAAATATATTGTACCTTATAATTAAAATGGGATTTAAAGGTGTTATCATGACATTAACAATAGTAGTGGATCGAGTTATTACATCTGACCTGATTTTACCACAAGCCACGGCTGAGAAGATATCTTTAGACTAAAGGGTTAGATTATTATTTTTAATAATGAAATAATATGACAATGCTTTCGATGTTTTATTTAAAATCAGTATCTGAAATCGTCACGGCTATTTTATTTTATCAACTGAATCAATGTGGGAAACTCCTCCATTTGAGTAGTATATCAATTTAGTAATATTTATGTGTAATACCTACCCATCTATCTATAAAATATAATATAATATAATATAATAATAATCCATCGAATTAGATATTGGATTGGTCACCGACAGCAAGGAAAAGGTAAAGTAGTTGTTGGTCCGTCGGTTTATTTACGAACCTCACGTGGTTTGGCCTAACATGGCCTATAAAAAGTCTAAAATACTCCTGAGAGGAGTAAAAATGTTCAAATAAAAAAAAGAATTTGCTGTTAGAAAATATTGGTATAGATTAATACTTGTATTACTTTAAATAGAAACAAACGTTCAATAGATAAATTACATAATACTAACCACGGCACATAAAAAAAAAAAAAAAAAGTAAAATTAGAAGAAATAGAAAACTTATTTGAAATGCTAATGCAAAAATGTTTAAAATGAGTCAAACCTTGTTGTTTCAATAGTGTCTTTAAGGCTTTATTTGCCCCTTTACAGTGTTCGAAGGTCCCTAACAAAAAGTTTCTCAAAATACGACGACTTTTCCTAGTAGAAGGCAGCATTCCAATTAAGTGGAATTGCGAACTTGAAATTGACTTAAAACTCTTTTCAATGGACCGTGATTTGGTGTGTAAGTGTAATGCTCAAAATAATGCTATATGCTTGACGATCAATTTTTGGTTGGCTCTAGAACCCTATCTATAGTTGTGGTAATTATTCTATATAGGGATGCAATTGCTGATAATTGGAAAATAACGCTTCATTCATAATACGTAATTATTACGTAATCGGCTCTAATTAGCTAAAAAGATACAACACCAGTTAAGATCACAACTCTTTCTACAAGGAAGAGTTATGTTAATTCAGGAAAATAACTAAAAAATAAATATTAGGCTTTTGTATTGCCCATCGACTTTAGCGTCAATTTTCTCATTCACATTTTGATGAATTTTGGTGAACAATTACTCCGTTAAAATTAGAGCTTCGCATCAATAAAATATTCAACAAACCTTGTAAGATGCAACTCAATTAATTATTGAGTTAAAGTACGTCTTCTTAACCCAAAATTCTCACATTTGCATCTTTTTAATTCCGGTTGTCCTAATTGAACATGATCTGATGAATTTGATTGATCTGAAACCATGAATTTGGGATCATAGCAGGTCACAAAATGATAACCATGTACAAGCCCGTACAAATAAATGCATTCTGATTTTTGAATAGTAAATGGACCCTCAAGTCATTAAAGATTATTTATCGTTTACGAATTCTCATTCTCTACTTTACAATTTTTTTTTGCTTTCTTTTACCACGCATCATAAAATTATAGACCTATTTGCTTCTTTCTACCATGCATCATAAAATTATAGACGAGGCCACCTTGATTATTAACAGTTATTCTCGTGTTCAGAGCCTAACCCAATTTTTGAGATCGAGGTTGAGATAGAGGCCTTCTTGTAAAATTCAATATCCCAATATTTTAACGTGTATATAACCAAACTGGACCTTGTTTTAGACACACTACCCATATTCTTCCAAAAGTCAATGAATCAATCCAAAGTGAAATCACAATCCCAACAAAAATCCGACATTAGCTGTAATAGGTGTGGGTTCACTATCTCACATGTTTTTCCCTATTACTGAATTTACTTCAACACAAAACATATGAATAGTACTTTTTTATTTCCAGATTTTTATGATTTTTCAAGTTGATATGAATTTGTTAGATGCCTAAATCTATGGTACTTAATTAGTTATTATTACAATTAGGTTAATCTAATGATGTAATTTATAACCTCATTGAAAGAAAAGGAAAAGTAAATATAAAACAGATTTTACATTGTGCACAATCACATCACTTACATCATTACACAAGTAAATCAAGTGATATCATTTCTATCAAAGCAGTTAATGTGTATTACACCATCATACGCTAAATCACTACCTTAATCATCATTTGATCACTTACATGAAAAGGTTAGGAGCATTGCACCTACACGCAGTGCCCCATCAAAGCCCCTGGGCAATCTTGATCAAGAATAAATCAATGGTTCTCAATTCTCATCATCATAGCCAATTGAACCATGCATTACCAGGATAATACCACCTCTCCCGTGCCATTGTCACTGATTCTTGATGTTTGTCTTGGTCACTTGCAAATTGTCATTGATTATTATTTAGGGATAATTACCTTCACACCCCATGAAAATTGGTTTAATTACAAAAATACCTCTTCTGTTTCGAGAATTATAATATCACCCCTTGCATGTTACAATTATACCGTTAAAAGTATATGAAATTGACTAAAATAATACAAATAAACCCCTGCTTAATCTTATGAGAACAGAAAGTCTTAATTGTAAATAAGCCAAACCTTAGGAGCATTGACTGGTGAATGGATCTTGCTGAGTTATATGATGGGAACAAATTCTTTTGTTATGTCTCAAAAATGTAGGTAAGTGGAATCCTGGAATTTTTGGTGTTCTAATTTGCGTAGAATTCTCACAAACTACCATGTTGTTAAGTCTCAAAATGTAGGTCACTGAAATTTGATGTTCTACTTTGACAAGAATTCTAAATGCCTGAAGAATTCCAGATTTTGTAGTCTAGAATTACAGACTTTGTCTGTAAGAGGCTTCCCCAGTGCCTAAAATCAACATTGTTAAATCATTAACTGAAAGAAACAAGGATAATATCATCACGGTTTGTATGAGATTGCTCTAACAGAGCGAGGTAAAATCAGATTATTAACCAAATCACAATAGGAAATTATTTGAAACTAAGAATTCGGCTAACCAGAACGAAGAACAATAAAATTAAATTTACAGTGAAAGATCAATGTCTCATTTCTTAAACAAGAGCAGCACCGCAAGCAAGTTAGCAATACAATATTGATAAATCCTAACCACGGAAACACTTAACAAATCCCAGATCCAAGAAAATGTAATCAAAATCAAAAGGAAAAAGAAAGAAAATCTAAATGAAGAAGTAATCTACAGATGCCTTTGGTCAGACAAATCATCGAACACCTTTAATTTGACCGAATGTTCTTTGCCAACCTTGGCGATGTTCTAGTCCCAACAACAGCAGCCAGTACAGCAGCACCTATCCTTCTTCCTCCCTTAACCAATTTCCTCTTTCCTCTGTTGATTTTCTCCTCATTAGTATCCACGCTGGAATCATCCCTCTTGCTCCTCGTTCTCGCCCCCATAGCCCTACCACTTTTGTCGCCACCATTGGCCACCATCCCGCTTTCCCTCGCCACCCTCTCAAAATCATCGCCCAACTTCCTCACCGCCCCCTTCTTTGTCGCCACCTCCTCTTCCTCCTCATCCACCAGTCCGACAACCCGCCGCCTCTTAATCGCCACGGGAGCCGGCGGCGGAGACGGGGTTTCACTAACCTTGCTGCTGTTTTTATCTTTATTAGGGCGAGAAGCAGTTGAACCCTTTGAGGCTTTTTGCTGCTTCTGGGATTTCTTGAAGATCTGCTCGCGCTGCGCGCGGAGCTTCTCGACTTTGCCCTCGATCCGACCCTGGAGACGGTGGCGCGTGAAGCTTAGGCCCCCCATAGACCAGTGAGCCTCCTGGGCCCACGCCATAAGTGGATCCATTACGGGAGGTGGTGGATCCACCCTTTCATCGTTGAACTTAACATCAGCGTAGAACCGCGGCCGTGGCAGGCTGCTGCCATAGAACTTTCCAGGACCTAAGGCCACAACCATGGCGACGGCTATGAGTATGTGATTTTGTGCTTGAGTGTGTGTGTTACTGCAGATCTGCGTGAATGTGAGAGTAGCGTGTGGTTTTTGTAGTGCGGTTGTCAGGGCTATGGCGGGAAAACTTGGCGCCATACAGAAAGTATATACCGCGCGAGTCCGCGCCAAAGCCAAGGATTTTGAATCAAATTGGAATTTTCAAAGAATAAGTGAAAAAAATATTAATGAGTACCCATAATTATTTTATTTCTTCTAAAAAGACCTGCTGGTAGCTTATTCCGGATGAAAAATAGAAGAAAAGTTTTTTCTTTTTCTTTTTTTTTTTTAAATACAGTTAAATATTTAGAATTATGATTTATAAAATAATTTTATTTTTTGTTCCTCTTTTTCACCCATGAATGCCACGCCATTACATATAAAAAGAAGATTTAATACAAAGCTTAGTTTCCTTGGTGTGGGTGTCTATACTATTTTATAGTATATGTAAAAGGTAAGAGCCTAATTAAGTTATATTTTATGTATACATATTGAGTATGCGCTGTACGTTAGTTGTATAAAATCCTGAAGTCATGTTTTCTTATTTTGGTAAAACTATTTCTTTTTTCCCCTTTTTGATATTATATCCATAGAAACAAAATAATGCTAATATCAAGAGGCAGCCTGCTAAGGATTAAGGAAGATCAAGGGACGGTAGTCTAAGGTTCGGGGAGATCGAACGCTGACTGCATGATAGATCATGGAGCTGCTCATTTGTTCAAAGAGAGTTTGCTTTATGCCTATAGGCTATAGAGTTCATGAATGTGAGACGTGTGGCGTGATCGCAATTGCGAATCTTGTAAAGAGTTAAGATTCTAATATGATATTAAGTAAGTTCTCCTTAGAAGATCAATTTTAAAAAAAAAAAAAAAACATAAAAAAAATAAAATCTCCATCTCAATCGATTATAAATATCTTTGAATGCAGAGTGAAACATACATGCACATAGATATTAAGAACAATAATCTGATGAGTATAAGTTGCTCATCCTCTTTTATATCACTCTCAACCAATAAGCTGAAAGTTGTTAAGATCATCCTCTATCTTGTGAAGAACTGCTTTCAACTTTTCTATTGCTTGCAATCCTTGAGTGAAAATCCCCTTGACATGTTCAACCTGTTCCATAGTTCCTTCCAAATCTTGAATTAAAGTCCGCTTAAAGCTTTCTAGCTGTTCCATGCTCTTAGAATTCTCACCCAAAAAGGCTTCCTCTTCTGCTTGGATCACCGCTGTTGGAATGTCAACTTCAGTGTCAGTCTCAGGCACTTCTTCAGAAACAGCAATACAGTCATCAGGGACCAAATCTTCAGACAAAATATTTTTCTGGGAGTCCGAACAGTCCCCTTCTTCATCTTTCTGGAGTACATCTTCAGGTGCAGGTAAATCTTGTTCAACTGTTGCTAATACTGAATCCGTTGTTGTTTCAGTGATTGATTCAACTTTCCCCTCCAAATTGCTGCATTTTTCTGTAAAAAATAACAAAGAAGATAATGATTACATTGAAGTTACTATATTGGATATAGTTCATAGTATTTACCTTGAATATCAGGTGCATTCTTCAAGGTTTCTTTAAGTTCCTTCTTCTTCTTAGCAGATTTTCTCTTCTTTGGCCCACTTGGCATTTTTGCTGTTGCAATTAAAAGAACAAAGTATTGGGGTGGTTGGTACGTGTATTCGTGTTATGGTATGCAATATTTATAGAGGGAATGAGTGTTTTACTGTCCTTTCTGATTCTGGGAATGGCTGTTGAAATTCGAACTTTGGGGTTTGTACCAATTTAATGTTGCTCTTGCGTTATGTTTTGATTTATTGGAATGGGGACGGTCTTGTCTTTTCATTTCCTAGTTTCATTCTGTATTTTTTTTATCTTAATTTTTTGTATTTCGAGTTTCGTGATACAAGTAATTAATGAATTATGAGGCTACAAAATAATTTTATCTTTCTAATCTGTATCAAAGAGCCTCTTATAAAATGATGACAACTAAATTAATCTATTAGTGGATTAGAAATATCTTCTTGAAATAAGTGCTTGGGAACTTTTGCTAAAAAGATAACAATTGCTTGAGACACATTCTTACACGTATGATGCTCATAAGATAATTGTTTTGAGACACGAATGAGGCAATGCGATCGGATACATAGATTGTTCATTGATAATTAGGAGAGTTGTTGTACCAACTAGATATTTATTTTAGATTAGGTACTAAATTCAGAAGTTATCCTATACATAGAAAATAAAAAAATAAAAAAAAAAGAATCTGGCTTTGTTCCAGCTTTAGCCACTCCGTTCTCGAACAGGGCTACTCACATAACAAAATCTGGATCCTCCCGTACTTCTTCGAAGATGGGATGCAAGAGATGAATCACATCCATGTGGTACCTTCTGAGTTCTGTCCACCACCTCTTACTTCCTTTAATTTGTTTGAGAGGGGGTAACATCTGTTTTCTGATTTTCACAAGAAATGGCGGCTCTTTCAGGCAAAGACATCCATAGACCTCCACGCTAGATAACTTGTCAGAAATCATTATTCCGTTGTACAAGTGCTTAAGTTGTGGCAAACCACTTAACTTCATCTCCTGCAACATGGGGAGGACTATATCAGGAAACTTGACCCATGTCACCTGATCACCTTCCACTCCTTCAATGGCCTCTGCAATGACTTCACAGTTTCAATACTATTTCTACAGGATTTTTCAGAATCTTGGCCAACTCAAATGCAAGAAGAGCCCTCAGACCGTTGCACCCACTGACATGCAATATTTAAGGTTTGCAAGAGTTCCTTTCTGCCTGCTTCCCTCAGAACCATATTCTGTTTGTACCTATATGAGTCGATAACGGAGGATAGCCTATGAAGAATTTGAAATTCTCAAGCAAGCTCCAGTGTTCGGATTTAACGTACTGACCAGAGTCCTGCATGCTGCTGAAGTTTACCGATATGATGCACAACATAGAAAACACGAACGAGTCATGTCATCCTTTAGTCTGTCGTAGCTGAATCTCAAGCGTGCAAAGACCAGATTGTCCATCCCTTCAATTGTTGCAGTCGAGTTCCTCAATTCACTTAACGCAGTCTCCCAATGTTTGATGTTATTTTCTTTCCTTAGAGCCCGACCAATTGTAATGAGGGCCAGAGGTACACCACCGCATTCATCTGCAACTTTCTTAGCAACATCTTGTATTCTTGGGGATGACTGTAGAAACTCTACGCCAACCTTTTGCTTAAACAAGTCCGATGCATCTTCCTCAGAAAGCACGTGAACTTCAATCTCTACAGATGTTTCCATGCTACGGCACACACTTAACGATCTAGTAGTTATTAATAACTTGCAACCATTTACATTTGTAGGAAAAGGAATCCCGATATTCTCCAGAGAAAATGCTTCCCACAGATCATCAATTATCAACAAAAACCTACCTCTTTGCTGCAAAGCTTGAAATAACGCAGAGGCCCTTGTCAATTCACTATTTTCATCATCATCAAAATTCAACCCTATTGCTTTTGCGGTATCCTTTTGTAGTTTTTCTACGTTCGAATCTTTTGAAGCTGTGACCCAAATGACTTCATCAAAATGTGTGTTTTCACTTGAGAGCTTGTTATTAATTTCTTTAACTATGGTTGTTTTGCCTACTCCACCCATCCCATAAATTCCAATGCTTCCGGTATTTGGGTCAACCAGATACTCTTGCGTCGTCTGTAAAATTCTTCTGGCTGTCTCTCCTACTAGTGTAGTAGTAGGCAAGACCTTTCCCTTCTCTGGTGCCATACTGACAAGTGAACCTCCAGGAAAGTTGCTCTGATCAAGGAGCTTACCGGCTTCAAGCATCTTTTTACTAACTTTATTTCCTAACTTTAACCTGTAGTAATAATTTGGAAAACACCCACATAAAAAACTCTTACTTTCTTGAATTTCCCCTTCCAAACTAACTAGTTTCGCTTTTATTTTTTGCACATTATCTAGCCACAAAGTTACTTCGGCTCTGGGATTCATCCCCCGCTTTATCTTTGCACTTTGTAAGTTTGTTCTCACATCAGCCTCTCGAGCAGTGAGCAGTTTTCTTTTGTCTTCCAGTACTTGCAGTAAAGCTTGAGGCTTTTTGAGGTAGCTGCATTGCTCAGAAATTGACTCATTTGAACAGCATTGTCCACACAAACACTGGACCATGCTTGCAAAAGCACCCACTATTTCCATGATCGCTAACTGCCAAGAATTTAAGAAAGGAACCTAAGCAGTGTTAATAAGCATAAACCAAATCAGAAAAATCAACAGAAATTTGAAAATTTTCAAACAAATTCAACTCAAGCAGATATTAAGCATTTCCCCATGCTCAGGTTCTAAAACTGGTGCATACTCATCTAGGGATAGCAATCTATACCCTGCTCGTTAGTACCCAACCCAACCCATCCTGCACCAGGCGATGTAGGTTCGGGCAAGTTCAGGTTTAGGGTAAGCCTGCCTGCCCCGTTATGGTATATATATTATAAAACTTATTAAATATATTTGAAAAATGATGTTATATATATTATATTATCGTGAGATTTTAAATTTGATCGATTTTCATATATATTTTATTTTGAAAAAATATATATTTTTTTAAATTTTATATGATTTTGTAGTTATGTTACAATATTTAATTATTTTCTATTGTGTGTTGCATTTAATTAAAAAAATAGGTGCAAGTAGAGCTATAGAGGTAGGTAGTACGGGCTATTATTACATTGGGAGTACGTGCAAATTTTGAATCCTAGAACCTACGTGGGGAGTTGGGGCAAGTTGATGCACTTAAAAATAGTGCGGAACGGGTTCGGGTGATGATAAAACCCAATCCTGCCCACCCATTGCCAATCCCATACTCATCCTATATCTTAAATTACACCCCACAAGAGTTTATTTAATCGACCCAAACCTTTGAAATAACATAGCTCAAAATCAAGCGCTGTATGAGAGGAACCCACCCAGCAAATTGGAATAATGAATAACATCTAATCCAGGCTAGGCCCAGCTCAGGATATTCTCACATCTAAAATAGTGTTGTCATAAGATTTTTTTTTTTTTTTTCAAATCTTTTTCTTGCCACAATCTGAAGAGTCACCTACATATTTTTACCAATTTTCAATTTTTTCCTGATACTTGAATTGATATTTGTATAATTTGGACAATTTTTGCCCTCATCGGCGTAGAGTTATTTTGACAGAAAATAGGTTTTGGTACTTGCCGAAAGAAATATGTTCCCAGGGTGTATTCTGCCATTTTTGTGTTTCTAGGGTGCAAAGTGCTTATTAGATATGTTTTTAGGGTGCAAAGTACAAATTTCCCTTTTTGTTTCTATGTACGCTACTTTCAAACACTTCAAAACAACTAAGTTTTAGCTAAAACCCCAACAAATTATATAAAAGTTGTTATTTGTTGCAAACACTCTCTAGTCTCTTCCAAGTTTGAGCTCTAATTAAGGGAATTCGTGCGTGAACTAATAGAAACTTAAAAGGAAAAATTACATTTTAGTTTTGTAATTGTATAATTTTTCGCTTTTGGTTTTACTTGACAATTTTAATCCTATAAGTAGTAAAAATTATAAAACTGCATGATTATTACAACTTACAAGACTAAAATTGTAAAATTTATTACTATATACACCGAACTAAAATTGTTAAAATCAAGCACAAATTGCATATTACTAATACTTACAGGACTAAAATTACTGAGCCAATACATATAGGACGAAAAATAAAAAATAATATAATTACATAATTAAAAATGTAATTTTCCCTAAACTTGAATTGATTAGCGCTTAAATGCTTGAGCTAAGTCATATATCAATTTTTTTTTTACTTATAAAAGCGGGATTAAACAAACCCAACCAAACACATTAAAAAGTTGGTAGACTCAGAACTCCTTGCCTCTTTTGTTTCTTTTCTTTCAGCAGCCCCTTCAAATGATTCTTGCTGAAAATCTGACCTTCTCCTGAAGAATGAATAAAGCAACTCTCATTCAAGTATTTACAGAATAAACTTTCAATTTAGAGAGAGTTAAAGATATCTAACGAGAAAACAAAAGAGATAACCTGGGAAAAGCTGAAGTCATTGACATGTTCCTGAGATTTAAAGAGAATGCTCTCACTGTCGGATTGAATTAATTGTCTGAAAAAAATAAAGAAGTCAGACCTTAAAAGCAAACGTGGAGGACTATGGTTTACTCCGCGTTTCCGAGAGCATTCTGAGTAATGGGATTTGAAAATGACATTTTGATTGAAAATTTAGTTGAAGCATCGCAGGAAAATTTTAGGGGTTTGAGTCCCATTATAAATTATTGTGTAGTTCATTTTCAATTAATTCTAAATATTGATAACGTTTGAAATCACTTGTTTTAATTTTATGCGTGTTAAGATTCGATAACGAATCATAATCAATGACGTGCCCTTAAATTTGATGTAGAAATTAGATCGTAAATTTTATAGGTCTCTAGCTCAGAAACGTAACTTAATTAGTGGTCTTTTGGAATATTTATAACGACTAGGCTAGGAGTTATTAGGTTGATGGGCTCGAAAGCCCATTCCTTTTATTTTTATTTAATCCTATCAATTAATTCGAGTAATAATCATTTTTAAATTGTATTTATGAATTGTCACTATTTACATTGTAATTACTTTTAGACACTTTAAGGGCTTAATAGGTAAATCAGTATGTGCGGGTATAAACAAGATGGTGAAAATTCATACAATGGGGAAAACAAAAGGAGATAAAATAAGGGATACTTACCCAATACTCCTTGTAGTTTGATATAATTATCAACACAATCTTAAATTATAATTACACTCTTTAATATTAATTCAACTCACAACTAAGAGGGTGTTTGGGCAAACTTATTTAAAACATCTTATAAACTCTTACATCTTATAAAAATTTTTTCAAGCTTATAAGATATTATATTTTATTTCAAAAATAAATTATTAAAGTGTTTGAATAACATAAAAATTGCACAAAGCTTTTGAATTACAATTACTAAGAGTCTTTCAACTTTTAGATGAACCAGTTGTTTTAGGGTGTGTTAGCAATAGTGCTTTTTGCTTTTATTTTTTAAAGTTAGATAGAAAAGAGTTGAAAGTCATATATGCTACCATCATCCAACAACGAAATTTATGATTTTTCTATTTTAAATATTATCCCCTTATAGACGTGATTCCTCAGAAATTTTTGTCTATAATTATTTATTTTTCCCCGATTTACGTGTGTGCAAACCAATTGGCAACTCTGATTATTGTCCACCATTGCAAGTAAGGTTTGTAGATAGAATAATTCCAGCATGTACAGATAACCTAATCCACGCTACATTAAAAGGATTTAATTTCTAGAAGATATGTTGACTTGATAATATTTATATGTAGTTGTAAATTGACTAAAGGTTAGATCATTGATAAAACAATGAGATGGCATTTCGAGCTAGTTCAACAATAATAGAGAATTTAAAATGATATCTTGGCGACGTAAATTTTATTTTTTATTAGTAAGCATTGAGGATAAAATTTCAATATTCTTGAATTCTAACTACATTTTTATTAGAGGCCATTTTCTAACAACCATTTGATTATGGCCTATGAGTGCGTATTTGGGGTGAGTAAATATTAATGAATATTCTAGGCATAATATATGAATATACCAAAATAACTATAAATGATAAAATAAATTAAAATAATAATAATACGTGCATCCTATTGTTCAATATTTCAAGTTTTATCAAGAAATACATGCAATTAATAAATTATCATACATCAATAATTATCAAATACTGAATACAATACCTAACAAAAAGACTCTGGACATTC
>JACFYI010003647.1:2466-12541 GCA_014898755.1 Handroanthus guayacan
TCAAAAATCATAGAAACTCACCAAAATTATTGCTATATAATAGTCCTTAGCTCATAAGCACCAAAACTGAGAGAAAAGATGAAAAATAGGAAACACATGACAACCAATATATATAAGGGAAAAAATGAACTAAAACTTCAAATATAATATTCGGACAAATACTTTTGTATTGGTGTAAATTTTAAAAAACAAAACAATGAAGGTATTAAATTGTTTGCCAAAGATAAGAAAGATCCAAGCAGAAAGCGAAAAATATATTTGTCATATATAAAAGAGTATGGATATCTATTGAAAGAAAAATTGTTAAGAGATAGAGAAAGTGGGGTGGGGTAGTATGGTAGTGGGTTGGGGTGGTTTTTGGTCCTATCCTGTAACTATGCATATGGTGGCATTATAAAATAAAAAGAAAAAAGGAAAAATAGAAAGAAAGGGCACTAACATAGTAGAAAACGGACCATTTGAATTTTGTAATTTTCATATTTATTTTTTTATTTAATTTTGATGATTTTATTATTATTTGTAAAATAAATATTAATGTTACAGTTATAGAGGATTGAACCCATGATCTCCACTTAAAGAATAATTAATTTTTCTTTAATAAAAATAATTCAAAATTCTAAGAAATTAGTATTTGGTCAAAATTGGCCTAATTTTAGTTAACCACCGATCTCCTATATATATAGATATATATAGATAGATATATAGGGATCAGAGAGTAATATTATTGGATTTTGCTCCAGATGTCGAAACTATTACATGCGCTGCGACACGTTGATCATTTACCCTTATATTATATTTTTCATATTTCCAAGTATTGTGTCTGATTGTTGATAGATCGATTGTCGGTAAGTATGTGTCCTCGTATGAATTTAACATTGTTTATTAGTATTTATCACATGGTGAGAAGTCGACCGTGATTTATTTTCCACGGGATTCACTATTCCATTTTGAAGTGTAGGATCCCGTCCCGATTTATTGGCCTAAGGTTCATTGATTCCTTAATTCTAAACCTTGGGCGCTGTAATGCAAGAGTGAAATCCCTAATGGTGGAGTAACTTCCATTAGGTCCTTCGTAGTTAATAGTCGGTCGGAGTTGAATTAATAGTCGGCTGCAATCAACATTTCAAAAAACCAGATTGGAAAGAGAATGGTGCTAGGTAGTTACAAGTTCAACTGGTTTAATCTATTTACTTAAGTGCTGGTTCAATCGATAATGTCATAAAATATTTAAAGTACGTACTTAAGTGAAAAATGAAACAAAAAGAATAAAATAATAAAAATCAGTTCAACCAAAAAAAAAATAAATTAAAATTTCGATTTAATTTGCACTAATCCGAACATCAATTAATTTAGTTTTATTGATTAAATCTGTTCGAAGAATCTCTCCTGATCAAATCGAATGGTTTAGGCCAATTTTTGGAACAATGATTGTAATCCAGACATTTCAACTCGATCTAGAGAAATCATGTGAAGTTTTAACTCAAACTTGAGCATGACCTCTGCTTAATGAAACTAAATTAGATTGACTCGAATAAATTAAATTTGAAGATTTTTGAAAATTTTAAATTTAAATGATGATAAATATAATTTAATTTATATACATATACATATATTCACCACAAGAAAATGTAACAAAAGTGACAAAAGATTGAGTAACAATGTAAAAAGTATCACTAATTCTATATAATTAATAAAAAAATTATATTTTGTCACAAAAAAAAAATTAACAATTTTAATTGTGACAACAATGTGTTTATATGGTCACTATAAACGATTAGTGACACACACATATTGACCATTTAGTGATAATGAAAATCTTGTCACTACATTATAGTGACAATTTTTGAAATCACTAAATTGTCATTATGCATGTATTACTAATTATTTACAGTGACAATTTAAAATATTACTATTTGTTACTAATGAACTATATATTAACGATTTAAAACATTACTATATGTCACTAATAAACTATATAGTGACGATATAAAAAAAGTTGTTACTATAACACATATAATTAGTGATAAAATAAAAATCATTATCACTTAATACCTGTTATTAATTAGTGACAATTTTTATATTATCACATTTTTTTTTGTCACTCACATTAGATTTTTCTATAGTAATTTTAGTTTCTTTTAATATATTATTGCTAGTTGTGGATCTAGATATAAATATTTAACAATCAATCCACGATAAAATTTAAGCTTCGATTAAACTCGATTCGAATTAAAAAGAATTCGAGCTCGAGCCAATTAGCTTAGTTGATACCCCAACTGTCGCGTATTGCAAGTTGCAATAGAGCATAAGGGACATCACATAAAGTATAAATTTGCCCTGGCCTTGCGTTATGGCTTGATGAGCAATTAATGGAGCATAATAGTTTCAAAATTCGTTCAAAATGAAGCTTTATTATTCAGAATAAACACAGAACATTCTACTTTCAATATTCAACAATAATTAATAGTGCCATGATGGGCTTATATAACATTGATGATAAATTAATTAACAAGGTTTTTTTGCAGAAGCAGCGGCGGAGGAATCCTTTGCAATCGCCGTCGGGGAAGCCTTCTCCGGCGCAAACCGACCTACAGTTTTGATCAATGAAGCATAGTCCTCTGAAGTTTGAACTTGGTGATTCACATGTCCTCCCCAAGCTCTCTTGTGCAAATTATACCCAATACATCATTATCATTTTTATATTTGAGTGTTTGATTTATTTTTAGATCACGTAGAAATTATTGAGATTTATCAGTATAGTGTTTAATTGATAGCTAGGGCAGAACACAGAGATTAAAATGGAGTATTATTTGTCAAGCACGATTATTATTCGTTATATATTCCAAATTTCTACACGTAAAATTGTTTTAAATCATTAATTTTTTTTATGTATGTACACTCCCTAGTAGAGCTAAAATATTACCATAAATTTTTCGTAGCAAATGTAATTTTTTGAAATAACAAAATTATTGGCTATCAATACGTAGCCATGTTTTGCGTTCGTACAATTAATTTTGATAGCTAAGAGTTAGACATGAGAATAGCTACTTTTGATTCGGCTCTGACAATTTCGTAGCTAAGACTATGAATTTATAATAGCAACTACGAATTGGCATACTAACTGACAAAAAGTGGATAAAGTGTATCAATTTAAAATATATACAAATATATAATAGTTTTATGTTTATTATTATTATTATAGTTATACTAGTATATAATGTACCTCCTCACGTACGAAAATTGAATATATTTGTAAGAAATGATGGGGTTGAGGGAGAACATACGAGGTGCAAAAATCAACAGCAAAAGCAGCAGCAGACCACCAAACAAACTTCTAATCTCCATGGTTCTCAATTTTTTTTTTTAATTGTTCACTCTCCACATGCATTCATGTTATAATTAACAGAAATATATATATGATGAATTTATAGCAGTAATAATGTGAAAATAGTTGACTGGGAGATCTAAGGTTGATTTTTAAATCGAAAGTTTTAATAACTCATAATTACCCAAGTAAATCCTGTTCTGGAAAAACATATTAAATTCTTGGACCTATAATTCTAACATTGAAGACTTACAATTAAGGTTGATTATTCCTTAAATCATACTTTTGGTCTTCTCAATTATGAAAATGTATATACACTTAACCTTCTCTAAGTAAATTAATGAGTACGCACTGCGTATATCTCTCTCCCCATATTTATCTTTTTTAATTATGTAAATTTTCTCGTAAGTTCTTATAATGTTTACGTACCAACCAGTCCACATTTTTGCTGGAGTTTTCAATGAGGGAAAAAAAAGTAATAATGTTATTAGGAAAAATATTTACATATTCTAATTAATATGCTCTTAACTTTAAATTTCGAACTTTTTTGTTAAAAAAAAAAAAAGAAATATATTGGTAAGGACAAAATGGTATGATCATATGTTAAATTCGAAATGATGTTGTATTCAATTCAATAAAATTGATGGATTCTTAAACTATCACATCGGATGTCATGATAATTCCATAAATTATATGGCTATTATTCTATTAATTCGAGAAAAAATCAGTTACTTTCAGCTCATAAAATCCATCATGTCTTGCCTTTAATAATTTGTGAAATAACTATCAACAGTTGATAATATACCCATCCAAACTATAGGATAAATTCATTAAATGAAAATTCAAGTTAGATATTATTGTCATTCTATTAGAAGCACGTGCACACACACACACACACATGCATACATGCATATTTGCAACATATGAATATTACATTGTTATATGAGCGTTTCTTGTATCTTAGCATTTGTAAGTTTTTTTATTTTTTTATTTTTTTCGAAGGGATTAGATTCGATTATATATCAATATTATTGCAACATTACATTTTAAATACCAACTGTGTGATTAAATACAATCTAAATAATTTAAATTATTGACAAAGATCATCATACGATAGACAAATACTCATACGCTGCCGATGAGACTCAAACTTTGCATCTCTACTATGAAAAGGTGGAGACAATGCCACTGCATCTAAAGGAAGGTGGCTTGCATTTGTAAGTTTTAAATTATAGTACTTATCAAAAACAATTATTAACAAGCCTTGTTGGCTCTAATCAATAATCGACAATTTGTATCCATTTACATTAGTGCAATTGTTAGATTTGTTTTGGTACCTTATACTCTAAAAACTCTATGATCAATCCATAATCAATGCTAAAAATTTGGCACTTAGCTATGAAATAATCGTAACCGAATTCGAAGTAAATAGTCTTGTTGTTAACTCTTAGAAATGAAATTGACCGCAGTAAATTAAGTACAATGATAGCTAAGAATTTTCACATTTCGAAAAATTACATTTGTAGCTATAATTTGTAGCCCCAGTTACGAAATCAATTCTGTAACAATTATCCATAACTGAAGACTAATTTTTTGGTAGTTTTTAATGTATCTGAGGCAACCTTTTCTCGTAATTTTTTTAAGTTTCTGAAATATCTACCCCAAAAATTCATAGAATAGCCTCTTACTAAGTTAGAATATTTGTAAATTAAAACTACTTTAATAATTTTTAATTTTTTTTTCAAAGTTTAGAAGACTTGAAATGAGTCCCAACACATTAAACAAAAGTACACAATAAGAACCCTTTTCTCTTATTCAGAATAATTTTTTTTTTTTAAAAAAAAGCATTTATTTCCCAATAATAAATTAAATGGATATATTGTTCTGCTTCAACGAGTAAAATAATAAACTAGCAGTTCTTCCTACAGATACAACGGCGGGGGTTGGGACCTTGGAAGAAGCAAATGCCGACGGGGTAGCCCATGCGGTTGCACCCAAACCTGCAGCCTGAGTCGCCGTGGCATCCTCCATTATTGTCGACCTCTCCCTTTCTACACTTTCCACTCTAAAGATTCAAGGCACGAAGTCGTTGAGGCATGTAAATTTATAGCAATACGACAACAGTTAATACAAGTATATATCCCCTTCTTGTTTGAAATTATGCCAAGAATTATTTTGAAAAAAAATAATTATTAATTGATATTCCCAAAACTATCCCCATTGATAAAAACATATATACTATAATTTTTTTTGTTCTTTTTTAGAGGAAATAGTATTTTTTTTAGGGGTATGATTGATTGTCTAGAATCCCGCATAGAGGATTCTTCTTCATTAATAATTTCGGAAAAATATATAGAAAAGCATAATAAGTGCGTGCCCAAATTATTAAGACGTATTACATAACATTCTCTTTCTTTTTCTAACGGGAAAGAGATTACTTCAAATAATTATTTTCCCTTGATTTATGATTTGAGTGTTAGTGTGTCTTTTGTGTGTAGATTAACTATAAGATTTAGTTTTAATTTTTGAATAACTCATCTATAATTGTTTTTTCGAATAAATTTTTATTTAATTAGTAGCGTACATCAAACTTTTACATTATATATAATCTTTCTAGTGATAAAATAATAAAAAATTATATATTTACCTTAAAAATCGATTAAAAGGTAAATATTAGATTGATGTGATGATGATTCAAAATAATTGAAAATTTTAATAATATTTTGAGGGAGAAAATTTAAATTTAGGAAAAACATTCGTTTTTACTTTAAATCATACTTGAAAATTAATAATTCCAAACATATATAGCTAACTAGAAATGCAAATATCAAACTGAAAATAAAGCCATGCACACACATAACACGACTAAAAACTTCTTATACATAAATTATAGTTTTTATTCCAAAATGGATTGACATTTATTTATCACCAACAGAATTGCACCTTCAAGTTTCAACATAATTAATTTATGGCTTTTAGATTTTCATTACAGGAGTATAAGCAAATGACTTCTCGGAGCAGTGCAGATTCCGACAAACACAGCGCCGTGGATTTGGTCCTTGAAATTCACAAATGCCGATGGGGTACCCTTTGCTTGAACATCGTATCGCGCATTGATTATCCGACCCGCAATTTCCGTTTATATGTTCACAAATCTTAGCCCAGCTGCTCATTTCCTCTGTTATTTTTACATACGTCAAAATTATATTAATCCCATTAATTAACTTAAATTAATCCGCTACAACTTACATCTTACTTCATCCATCACCATACTTCAATTTTTTATTTTTTATTTTTCAAACAACATTCACTGAAATTTGGTTTAATTATAAAACATCGGTTTGATTTGTAAAATAAAATTATTATAATCAACACCCCTTGCAGCCTTGCTGCTAGATTGGGCTCTACTTGAATATTTAAGTCAATTTGTCATATTTTTAGGGCACATTTACTTTTGTGGATACGAACAATGTGTGATTGATGAAATATAATTTTAAATGCGGGATGGAATTATTTTGTAAATGAGTGATATAAATTAGACCATATTTACCATTCATAAAAAATAAATAAATAAATACCATGTTTACATTGATTGACAAAATTAGAATTATTAAAGCTAATTTCCTAAAATGCCTTTCATAAAATGAAAGATTTAAAAAAGTTTGTACCCCACTCTTTCTCCACCTAAAAATTAAAATGAAGTTAAACAGTGACGTGTAAAACTCGTGGTGAGAAGGGTCATGTACACATTTATCATACCCACATAATTATAAAAGTTGGGTTGGACTAAATAATCAGACCCTCAAGGCCTGATAATTTATTAAGAAAAATAAGGTATTGATACCAAGCTGCACTGCTATTCTTGAGCCTAGTACATATCTATATCAATACAAATAAACATTAGACTAGCCCAAATTACATACTCAATCCAAGCCTATTATGCAAAGTAAATGTGGCCTTAGGGATTTAATTGTAATGTACCGACAATATTACTATAAATTTTCAAAAGAGAAGAAAGTCTGCTATCGAGCTAGACCTAAAGGGTATTGAGGTGATAATCTGTCATAAACATCAAACAATAGTAAATATTCAAGAATTTATAACGCAACAACAACTATTATATATGACATACACAACAATATAGTGACAACAAAACTCAAAATTTAATAGTTTGTGGACCTAAATTTGACCACGATTTGGTTGTTTGATGAAAAATAAAAGATCACAAAAAGTAACAATATGAGAGGAAGAAGGGCTTACGAGAGGCCAAAATTATGACCAAAAGAAACGCAATGCTAAACAATTTTTTAGCTTCCATATTCTTAAATATATCTCTTTTGGCTCACTCTCAAACATCATTGAGGTATATATAATAGAAGATTGAATAGATATGGAGTTTACCGTATGCAAATTTGAGTCAAAATTATTTATTAATATTCTCAAAATCATGATACGTTATAAGTGGTTGCAACATAATATTATTGCTCTAAGGTTGTCTAGTATTCTTATGTGTTCTTTTTCTCCTATGTTGGTAAGTTAATATTGTAATTTTGAGGTCATCAACCATAATTGGAAATTAAAGAACTTGGTGTTTTTCTTTGTGTGACGCATTATTGTCGCCCGGTGCCTTTAATGCTTTCGCCCTTGTTTGCATTTTTGGTAAATACTGTCCTTCTAATACTATTTAGTCAAAGATTATAAATAAAATTGTTTATCTATAGACCAAATACTCGCGTTTGTGTAAGTATTGGAAAAAGGGTATAACTTATGCGTTTATTGTTCATTGAGCAAAAATATTGTGATCATGAATTCATGTGAAAATATTAAAAGTTAAAATACATGGGTGTGGCTAGGGTTGTAAACGAATGGAGCTCGAGCCGAGCTTGGCAAAAATTTCAGACTTAGGCTTGAGCTTGAGCTCAAACTCGATCGAGTCTTGAAATCCGAGCTCCAGCTCTAGTCGAGCTCGAGCCTTAATTGAGCTTGACAAGCTCGTTTTAAAAAAAAATAATATATATTTTTTATATTTTTTTAATATATATATATATAACATATTAAAAATATATTTTTAATATAATATATATTACATATTTTTATTATATATTTTTATATTTATTTTTGATAAAAATATTTATATATTATATATATTTTATAATAATATAATATATACATAATTTTTTTTTTTAATAATAATCTAGACTCGTGAGCCTTCGAACCAGTCTATCGGAGCTCAAAATTTGGCTCGATGCCAAGTTGGAGCTCGTTAAGGTTTGGCTCAAGCTAGACTAATTTCAAGTCAAGTCGAGTCGAGCTTTTTCACTTCGAGCCAAGTTGGATCACCTTAAACCCCTAGGTGTGGCAATTAAAAAAAGAAAATTAGAAAAAAGGAAATTATAAATACTTTCTTTCTATTAGTGAATTTGGTTTAACACACAATAAGAAGTTAAAATCTTAAGCAATTGGAAATATTAAGACTTTGGGAATTAATTTAATTAACACAATACCCTTCACGATCGGTCAAAGGATAAACATTTTTTTGTTATTAAATTTGATTTGACCTGAGAAGTTTAAATGGAAATAAAAATAATACTGGAATTTTTTGAAGTAGGAATCGCAATTCCTACCGTCATTTGGATACAGTGATACAGCCTTCACTTTTTCAGAATAAAGATACAAAGTTTGAGTCCCACCAGCACCGAGTAGATATTTGTCTATCGTATAATGGTCTTTATCTATCGAATAATAGTTTAGATTATTTGAATTATATATATTCGGTCCTTAAAATATAATGTTGCAATGATATTGATGTATAATCAAATACAATCGCTCCTCTCAAAAAAGTAGAAACTGCAATTACAAATCCTTATTTATCTTCCAACTCGAAACATTCATCATAAATTTAAGAAAAGCGAAGTAAGATATTTTATTTTTTGTTCAAATTGAAGTAATATTTATTTAGAATGAAATAAAAAATGCGCTACATACATAAAAATTTTTTTAACATAATGTCTCATCATCTCAATAAAGAAAACTTATTCATTTATAAAATTCAAGATTATTTTATAACATATATAATATCATAAAAGAGTCCAGCATTTATCGTACCATAACATAATTAAGTGCTTATTTTACCATAAGCTTGATTAAATATTTTTCTAGCAAGGCTTCCTATAAACACAACGCCGGGGATTGGGCCCTTGAAATTCACAAACACCAGACGGGTACCCTATGCTGTTACAGGCAATCCTGCAGTTATAATCATTGCCACAATTTCCATTAATAAGTTCGCAGAATCGGGCAGTGCTCTCCTCTGCAAAATTTACGAACATCAAAATTAAAATCTTGGAATTAATTAAAAATAAAAACATAAATAAATAAATGTTATGTTGAAATATTTAACCAAATTTTCATATATCTTATGGATGAAGAATTCAAATTGTAATTGTCTTCTTGGATTAAGAATTCAAATTGGAATTCTCTTCTTAGAATAAGAGTTCAAGTTGAAGTTCTCTTCTTCAAAGGACTAATCAAAACATGACACTCGTCACAACATCATCTTGTCTTGCCAACTCAAAGACAAACAATGACAACCAGTGACAACCAAGCGACAACTCAGTGACAACTTGCAATTGTTGGACTTCCAACTATTATAAATAGAGGCATAAGTTCTTTTGTAGATAAGATGTCCTAGAGATGTCCTAAAGAGATAGAAATGTGATAGAGAGTACTCGTGTGAGAGTAGAAACTCTA
>JACFYI010003647.1:16492-32087 GCA_014898755.1 Handroanthus guayacan
AGTGAAAATTAATGTGTTTTTAGACTTTATTTGTTCCATACTCAGATGGGGCGATGGGTTGAAGAGGACGGCCACATAGTTCCAATTAATGAGGAGGCATATGTGTATATATTGTATATAATTTTGTATACTTTTAATAGATGATATGCATAGGTACAATCTAGTGACGATGTTAGTTTCGCTAAGTTTATTTTTTGGGAACTAGTTGCATTATGCTTTAGATGTGGTGTATGTTTGTCGAGATGATACCTAAATGTATAGGGAATTTTCAAAAATTACAAGGTTTAGATATATGAATTCTTTTGTTGTACATGTTGAGTAATTTGAGTGCTATTATTATTTTTTATAATTAATAAAGCATTTAGAATATTAAAACACCTTTGATTTGGAGGAAAATATCAGTACCTGATAATGATTAAAGGGAATTAAAAGTACAGAGATTATTCTGCAAGTAGTATGAAACCTCAAGGATGAAAATAAATTTTACCCAAAAGATAGCTTAAGGGTGCTTTAGTTATTTTATTATTTTTGGCCAAAATTGTCATAGGAGGACAACTGAAGGGATGAATTAAAGTAAATTAAAAGTAAAGAGATTATTCTACAATTGACGTGAAACCTCCTTGACCAAACTAAATTCTAGCCTGTATTCTTACGTAGTACGTACATATCCAACTGAAAATGATTTCACACGTCATATCCTTTGTAGTGCATGTGCATCATTTTAAATTTTTTATTTCGTCAAATGAATGGGTAATAGTTGGTTCCTTCATTAAGAAACTCAATAATTAAGTTTTATAACATAAAATAAAAAGGTTAACGATAATATAAAGTATAAATTTCAACTATTTAAATTAATTAAATAAAATATTTGATATTTTAGGGATTCTTATTATTAAAACGTTTCCATATATATATATATATATATATATGTGTAGTAATTTTTTCAAAAAAACTTACTAAATACTTTTTGATAATATCTTAATAGATATTTTGAGCTTATAAGCTCATGCAAACATCCTCAAAGTTTCCGCCATTAATTCATATGATTTCAAGATCTATGAATTACAACTTTTGAGCAGAATGAATACTTATTTGCCCATTAATTTGTAGACCAGCAAAACATAGTACATAAAATCTTATTCATTGCAAACATCCAAGGATGTCACAAATGTACTTGAGTTGGAACATTTTACTTTTCTAGCTGGTACAATATTTCATGATCATCTTCACCATTACTAACAGGGCTTCCTGCAGAAACAACGCCTTCGAAATCCTTCGCATTCGCCATCTGTGAAACCTTCAGTAACACAAACCGCCCTGCAATTGTGATCGATAATGCAGGGACCTATGAAAGTTAAACTTGGCGATTCACAAGTTCTAGCCATCGCCTCCTCTGAAAAAACCATAATCATAATCAATCCGTGTTATTATATCAATCTGACAACCTAGTAATGAGAAGTAAAGAGGTGATTGAATTGAAGTCTAATCTGATGTAAGATTTGTTAGTTTCATCTTGCAAGAATCTTACCAGAGGCCAAAGCAGGCACCAAGAAAAGCACGAGGGCAAAGACGTGTTTGGTGTCCATCCTTGTTACTACCTTTTTTGCTTCTCCTTTAACTTGCAGCATCCTCTGCTGAATTTGAGATATTTATACTAAAAAGATATGAAAAAATGACAAGAAAAAGATGTGTCCAAATTGAATGCTGTTTTTCCAATTGTGAAACATTTGTCTTCCAAAGGTATGACTTAGCAAGAAAGAAAAGTGCATCATGGTATATCGCTTATATCTAATAAGTAACTACTCTCATATTCTTGACTCAAGTCGTTATATATACAATCGCGTAATCAATACAAGATAAGCTTGTCATGAAATGGAGATGAATTTCAATTGAATTTCCCTTATGTAGTGGAAAAGAAAAAAGTGCAAAGTAGATATGCTTTACATATTTACCGGGAAAATTGTAAATTTAGTCCATTAATTATACCCTTTTTCGATTTTGATCCATTCCTTTTCAGGGTTAGCACTTTTAGTCATTTTCATTTAAAAATCTCGCACAGTTAATCTATTTGTTTGTAATTTTGGTCCATTGAGCCACAAAATTTGAAATTGGGCCCGAAATTTGCAGTCACCTCCAATCGGACCCAAAATTTGGAGGTTTTTTTACATGTGGCATATGTGGAGGCTGATGACGCGGCAACATATGCCACATGTAAAAAAATTTCCCTAATTTTAGGTCCAATTGGAGGTGATTGTGCAAATTTCGGGCCAAATGGACCAAAATTGAACAAATAGATTAAATATCCGAGATTTTTAAATGAAAAGAACTAAAAGTGCTAACCCCAAAAAGGAATTGACCAAAATAAAAAACAGGTATAATTAATAGACTAAACTTGCAATTTTCCCCATATTCACCTATGGCTAATTAATGTTATGATGACAATTATGTTGGTGTTATTAGTGCAGTCATTTGAGGTGCAATACACTAGTTGAAAACTAGCCACAGCACAGCACCCCCAGTGGAAAAAGACCTACCTCATCCGCAATGAGCCACTTTGCTCTTCCTCCAACCACAACTATATCCACTGTTACCTCTTCACCTGGCTTCTGCCCCTTCAGCAAGCCGCAAATATATTCGAGTTTCTAGTACTCGCTATAAGAATAGACCGTAAGGGAATATGGATGTGGAGAATAATCGTCAGCCTGTACGGATACATCTTGGTGAGATTGATCATAACTCTTATATGAGTAGAGGTTGCAATGCAGCACTGTCGGGAATAATGTGTTGTCTATTTTGGACCTATCAAGCATTGAAGGCATCCTTAACAGTTCAAGTGCTCAGAGACCTTCTCCGTCTTTTCAAGCCCGGTATCATTGTTCTTTCAAAAACGAAGTGTCATTTGTTCTTAATTGATAGCTTTAAAGATTAGTTCTTTTATTTGGTTTAAGTATTAATCCTATTGGTCTTTCTAGTGGACTTGCCCTCCCAAGTTAAAAAATATTGACATTGAAGTATGTAGTCCCTCACGGCATCACATTGATACTATGCTGCGGATGCCACGTCTTAGTAAGGAGTTTCAATTATGGGTTTTTAGGCTATCTTCATCCAGAGATAGGCATTGTCATTGGAGATTCTTCGTTGTTTTAGTGATCGGTTATCACTCCAGTAGATTGTTGGTGGGGACTTTAATGAACCTTCATCTTTATTTGAGAAACTCGGCGGGGCACCTTCCAATTCGTCTCAACTTGCAGCTTTAAACTTTGTGTCTGGCAATGCTAATCTCGCCGAGCTCCCTTATTTCTCACTTTTTTCTTTGTAGGTGATATCTTCCTTTTCTCTAAAGCAAACTCAAAGTTGGCCCTTTGAATAAAGCAAATTTTGGAACCTATGGACATGCATCACGGCCACTCATGAATTTTGCCAATTCCTCCTTTGTCTAAAGTAAGAACACCACAAATGAGAAGGATAGCATCATTGACACCATCCAGTTTTGCCTTGTGGATAAACATAAACAATATTGGGGGCTTCAATCGAAAATTGGAAAATCGAGGCGTGAGGTTTTTGGCTATACCGTGACAAGTTTGGAAGCACATTCAAGGCTGGAGTGAGAAACGGTTGTCTGCAGAGGGACGAAAAGTGCTTATTGAATCTGTGATCCACGTTTTTCCAACATGTCTTACGTATTGCTTCTTGCCACCGAAATCTGTACTCCAGGAGATTACTTCTTGAAAAGGAAATTTTGGTAGGGTTGTACACGCTCAAGGGGTATTCATTTCCTTAAACGGGAACTCCTTTGTCGTTCAAAGAAAGAGAGAGATATTGGCGATCCGTGATTTGCATGCTTTCATCTTAGCATTCTCAGCGAAGCAAGGATGGACACTTATAAATAATCACCATTCTTTCTTGATAGGAGGTTTGATAGCTAAGTATCATCTTAGATCCACTTTTCTTCATGCGATTGTCCTGTGGCTACATGGAGAAGCATCATGGTGTCTAGAAAGTACTTAGAAGCAGGACTGAGGTGGCGAACTAGTGATGGCAGCAGAGTGTCTGGTTCAGTCAACCCGTGGATACCAATGGAAGGCAACTTCAAACCACTTTCCCTATTGCCTGCTAGTTGTGGGAAACATGTGAGCAGCGTATCTCATCAATCACGAAACGAGCAAATGGGATATGACAAAGATGCAACTAATGGAAAATTCCCCACAGAGAATTGCTACTTCCTATGTCGAACTAGAATTTCCTTTAGTGTTCTAGCATCCCAAACAAAGCTAAGGCCTTCCTTTGAAGCGTTGGATGGAATATCCTCCCCACGGAAATGCAACTTATCCGGGGAGATATTGCAGTTCCTACTCTGTCCATTGTGTGAGAAGGAACCGAAAAACATGACACATGCTTTTGTCAGGTGCAATTTGCCAAGGGAGCACCTTCACGTTCTAGCATAACAAACGTGAATCTGAACTGACATTATAAGAACCCCTTGGAGTAGCTTTAGTGAGTGCACAAGCAACTAGCATCGAAGGCCTTTGCTTTTTTCTTGGTGCTGTTCAAAACTCTTTCGCTCATATAAAATCAATGGTTGTTCACCACAAGAGGTCCATCAGTGAGCAAGCTTGTCTCCCGAGCAAGGGGGCTGCTGGATGAATTCTAGAATGTTACTGAACTTGAGAAAATGACTATCATGGAGCCAGAATAGATGGAACGGGCACCCTCCAGAACTGGAACGGTGAGAGTTAATTGTGACAGCGATTATCCAGTTGGGAGATATGGTATTGAAGTTGAATCGGGACTCAATGGCCAGCTATCTCTAGTGCAAAAGCCCATTGAAACCTAATAATTTTGCAGCCGGCTGAGATTGAAGCTTTTGCAGTGCTTTTTGCAATCAAGAAATCAATTTAGACAGGGCGAGGATTCTATCCAAATTGAGGGCGATTGTGTCATGGTGATCAATGCTCTAAAAATGGATGAGGACCTCTTATCATTTGGGACCCTAAATTGGAAAAAGTAAGATGCTCGCAGGAACCACACCACACATTTCCTTCTCCTTTGTTGGGAGAGAAGATAATGCCTTGGCCCATGCATTAGTTAGACTTGATTTGTCTTTCTTCCGAGTCGATGGAACCCTTCGGGATTGTCTACAAAACGTTGTTTGACTTTTGTACTTAGCTTATATGAACTAGAAACTATTGCATACTCAATGCGTGTGTATTATTTTTCTTCACAAAATTAAAAATATTTATCTACTTAATAATGAAAAATTTTATTAACTATTAAATATTTGTACTTGAATTTATTTTATAAAATAACATGATTCAAAGACATATATGAAGATGCTAAAGTTGAAAGGAAAAAAATTATGATTGAGGAAGATTATGAAATAAAAAAATAAATATTTAAAAAGAAAAATTAAAGAAAAATATTTTGTTATTATTTTCTATAACTATTTTGTCATTGTTTTTTGTAATATTGTTATTTTTGTACATTTAGTATGACTGATCAAATAAACTACATTTGACCCTCTCGCTTTATATATAACTAGAAACTGTGGCACACTTGATGTTTGTGTCTCATCTTTTTTACAAAATTAAAAATATTTATTTATTTTTAATATGAAAATTTTCGTAATTATTACATTTTTACTAAAATTTAATATGTAGAATAACATGATCGAAAGACAAATTTGAACATTGAAGTTGGAAGGAAAAAAAAAACTTTAATTGAGGAAAAGGATGAAATAAAAGAAATAAATATTAGAAAAATTAAAGAAAAATATTTTGTAATTATTTTCTATAACTAATTTGTTATTATTTTTTGTAATAGGATTATTTTCATACATTTAGCATGACGGACAAAAAAAAAAGAAAAAAATTTACTTTTGACTCTCTTATGTTTTATATAGTATAAATATAGATAATGAAATCTTGTTAAATAATAAAAAATCACAAGATGGGATATTGCGTCTTGTCAAGCGGGGTAGCGAACGACCGTCGGTTTCCAGAGCAGTCCGGGACCAAAGTGCAACATAAACCTTTCATTACAAATAGAACCTTAGAAAAAGTCACATGATCCTCACATGTTCACTTTCCAGTCAAAAAACCAGCAAACTTTATAGTCAGAGTACCTAACCCAAAACTTTAGAGATGGCAAAATCAAGAATTAAAGGAATTATAGTGATTCTAAATTAAATCTTTAGCGACTAAATATGCGGCCAAAACGGTATTTGAAAATAAATTTAAAAGATAGTCTTTATCAACAACGGATTTTTTTTCTGTCAATGCTAAGTCGTTTAGTGTCGTAGTTATCCTGAGACAAGAAAAATGGGTAACAACGTCCGCACTGAAACTCGAGTCATGCTCTAATTTTCTTTTGTCAGATAAATACCGTGACAAACGGTGCAGTAGAAACTAGAAAGCATTTTTCAAGGATAAAATTTTCAGACGATTCAGATTTTAATGGATTGATTCGAACATTGCATGCATAAAATCAGGTACAGAACCACTCTGGTCCCTGAAACATCGAAACCAAAATATGCATTTCAACGAGTTTGGTCCCATTCATGACTAGTACATTATTTGACACCCTTCCAATGGCTTTCATGCGTTGTTACAGTTGACAGAAAAGAACATTCAAATTTTGAGAACAACAGACAGCTAACAATTTTGAAACTACTCGCTCATCAAACTCCCATTGCTCACACAAAAAATACTGCAGGAACTGCTACTACTTTACTGAGAAGCTGCCACCAAAGCCATATGCTCTATCAGGTCACACACTCGGTTACTGCAAAAGAAAGACCAAATAATTATGTCATGGACGGAGTTGTAAAGCGCTTGGAACCTAGGACACACCAATTATCCATACATCGTGTGTGTGTGTGTGTGTGTGTGTGTGACGGGGAGAGAGAGAGAGCATACCTGTAACCCCACTCATTATCATACCAGGAGACGAACTTCATGAATGAGCTGCTAAGGCCAATTCCAGCTTTGGCGTCAAATATGCTTGACCTGTAACAAGATAGCCAAAATGATTTGGTGACAAATGAATTACACATCCGAGGGAATGATGCAAGAATGATGAACCGGGATGCCTACATACATGACCTGAAGCAAGATGCTGTTTGCAAAAGCTTCTACCTTTCGAAGAAGTGGAAAGTTATAGAAAAAGCTATAAAGAAAACTTTCCTGAAAGTTGAGTGTGTTGGGAAATAAAAGTTGAAAGATGCAGAAAGGTGCGGTTGAGAGAGGGTTACTTTTGGCTTTTAACTTTTAACTTTTTTTCCAGCTTAATTTTAGAGAATCAGAAGCAAATATGTGTTTTCAGACACTACAAAACAACTTAATTAAAGCTAAAAGCTGTAAATGTACTTCCGAAAAGCTGTTGTAAACACCCCCTAAGTAACATAGTAAAGTCCCATACACCAAACAAAACCAAATAGCAACCAATTCACGTAGGTCAGGCTTCAGGAAGACCTACAGTTACAAGGTATCCGTATGTAAGGCTGATCAGTTTCAGCAATAGAATGTGGTGGGTTTCACTTGTCAGGTTAAGTTACTGCTTATCCATACCTTGAGTCACCAACAAAGTCATTCGAGACGACATCTTCATCAGTATACCCAAGAATGCCGTTCAGTGGACCCTCTGCTGCGTACCTGTAAAGTTACAAAAATTTCTTCAATTACCATTTAAACACACAATGGAATGGGAGAGAAAGCCAGAGGAATTAGAAGGCAGAGATGAGGTTCACATACCTTATGGCTGCTTTTACATCCTCATAAGAAGCACTCTTGTCAAGCCGGCAAGTTAAGTCCACTACGGATACATTAGGTGTTGGTACACGGAAAGCCATTCCAGTTAGCTTGCCATTAAGTTCAGGGAGAACTTTTCCAACAGCCTGAAGTTTAAATTTGAAAATAAAGTTTAATGGACAGAAATAATGGATAAAATATTTGCCAATTGGGAATTACCAAATACCTTAGCAGCACCAGTTGAACTGGGAATTATGTTTTGCCCTGCACCTCGGCCACCCCGCCAGTCCTTCATTGAAGGACCATCAACTGTCTTTTGTGTGGCTGGACATCAACAACAGCGTTGAAGACAATTCAGAGCTATGCATAGGGACAATAACAGGCAAAGTTACAAACCCTGAAGGGTTACAACTACTTGTTTGACAAATACCTGTAGTTGCATGGACAGTTGTCATCAGACCCTCTACAATGCCAAACTCTTCATGCACTACCTGGAAGGTATACAATTGTTAAAAACATTAACAGATGAGTAATCACAGTCCACAAGCTTCAAAAAGGTCGTCTAGAAGTCCCAGATTAAAAGTGCTGTTCTTGAACAAATCCACAAAATAATACAAAATAAAAACAATTGGTGCAGATCCACAACTAATTTGTCACCCAATGAACATTTGTAATTCAAAAGAATTTTCGAATTCCAGTAGAACCTTGGCCAGCGGAGCAAGGCAGTTTGTGGTACAGCTTGCATTTGAAACAATATCCATGCTTGGTTTGTAAGTAGTCTCATTCACACCAACTACGAACATAGGAGCATCGGCTGATGGAGCAGAGATAACAACCTTCTTGGCACCACCCTACACAAGAAGCTTTGATGAGGAGCTACTTTATGAAATTGTGAAATGTGTGTTGCCTAGAACATCAACAATGTGACTAACCTTTTTGTGTGCTGATGCCTTCTCAACGGTTGTAAAGACCCCAGAGGATTCAACTACATACTCGGCCCCGTAATCACCCCATGGTATCTCTGCTGGGTCCCTGAATTTATTTATTTGACAGTTAGCATAGCAAAGAATGCGCCATAGTGTTATACACACATAGCTGATATGCTGGTTCACAACAGTCACTGATTCCAGACATTGTGGTAATACCTTTTGCTGCTGACTTTGATCTGCTTGCCATTGATTTCCAAGGTGGACTCATCAACAACTTGGATAGTTCCCTTGTATGGTCCATGAGTCGAATCATATTTGAACATGTATGCCTGAAAGGATTATGGACAAATTAAGCTGTGATTAAACACTCTCCAGAATCTCATTTATGGAAATGGCCCAAATGGGTCTGTGCTCAGAGAGAAGTATACCATATTTCATAAACTGTGGCGACTCGGGTATTTGTGATCAAAGAGGTACAAATATTATTTTATTACCAAGAATAAATGCAAGAGGGACCAGTGTACCAGAGAACATATCAAAGAACCTTTATAATTATCCCTTAAGTCATGCTGTGGAATTATTCATTTTTTCGCAATCATTGCGTAACAAATTATATTTATCATCAACCTTATTAAGCATATCTTTCACAATATATATAGCAAACCAATCATTTGAACTCAGACTTCCATCATATTTTACAGTGGAGTTTTATTGGCCTTATTGTAGAAAATATCTTTTCTTCTTCAAAGGATAATATTTGAAGCTTCTTTTCTGGTTTATTTTACCCCGACTTTATGATGGGACACTGTTATGAAACCTGAGATAAAATGTCACTGCCTATATTCTTATTGGTTAAATAAAGTCAAAGGGATCAATACTGAATCCAATATGAAGTCAACCCCGCTCGCAGACATGCTAGGGTAAAACTCAAGCTGCAGCCTGAGAATTTGTTACGCTAGTAACATAAACTGAGCGCATGACACTACTTTCCTAGCTATTCTATAATCACCAAGCAGGTAAAAGAATCAAAAGGAAGCTGAACAGGCATACTGACCATGTATTTTGCATCAATGAAAGGATCATTAACTGCTACCACCTCCATATCATCCCTGAAAGTTGCTATGCGCAAAACTAATCTGCCAATGCGTCCAAAACCTGCATGGGCCGCATGGCTCAGGATTTAGTCATATGTTGCATAATTCTTTTCACCAGCACAGTTAACAACAATAATCATGAAAATAACTCATTAAAAAATTACATTTTACACATTCTCGAGCAGTAAATTAGCATAATAAATGAATCTTTCTTGCAGAATGGCCAAAAAAAATTTGAATAAATCAATATTTTCAACTTTGAGAAGTAAACTAAAAATAAGAAAAATCAATAGCAACAATAGCAAAATGTAGTGCATATTCAGTGAAATAGAAGCAGAAGATGATATTGATGACAAGACATACCATTGATGCCAACCTTTGTTTTCCCACTGCTCTGTGATTCTGAAATCAGTAACATGCAGAATGGAGCTTGTCAAACACTCAAAACAAACATGACCAGAAATCCTGGAAACAAAACTGTAAGCATATGGGGTCTTACTTTTCACTGATGGTGGTATTTCTGTTGCTGTTGCTTTAATAGGCTGAACATTGCGAGTATTACCCGTCCTACATGGTTCAAATTTATTGTCATTTGAGCTATAACAACTAATATATTAATTAGCATTTTTATATAATGAGGATTGTACATCACTCAACTGTAGTGAGAATGAAGCCACTGGAAGGTTAGTTCCCAAGATGCTTGACTGGAACTTCACAGCATTAACTTTGTTGTTAATGCCACCAAACGATACCTAGGATAGTTTGTTCAATTAGCATTACAGCATTGTAAGAGAACTTAACTCTATTATGCATACGATAGAAACAGAGTGACCAACAAAGCAAGAGCACTGATAATGAAATAGTTTTGTTGCCACTTTCAAGGGTGAAATATCTAGTCCTCAAGCAAGCAAGAGCACTAATTTGCAGCAATTAAGCAAAATCCAGATCACAGACCGACAAGGTATTGAATATAATTCTTAGGACAATGAGAAATGAGGAAAAAGACACTTCATTTTGCAAATTTATTTTGTGTGAACATGAAAAAGAAAATGAAACAAATTAGCAAGAGAAAAACAACAAAAACAAATTAACTCATGTGATTATTGAACCATGTATACCTTCAGGAGTTGACTTCAAAACAATCTCAATCAATACAATAAATCGCAAATTGGATGAGTTTAACTTTTCAATTTCCATTTCTAACATTAGCATATGCAAACGCATATAACAAAAATCATCAAACCAAACTTTCAATGGAAAATTATTTCGCGTAAAACATAAGCGGGAATACGGAATCCAAAACCAGGGAAGAATATTCGAGTTAAACCGTCAAAAACCCTTGCCAACAACAAAACATTATTAAAAAAAAATCAAAATCTAAAGACAAAGTGCAAAACAACTCATCTGAATTCAATCCTCCGATATATTAAACTGAAGATCAAAACAAAAACCACAACACACACCTTGGATCGGAAACCATCAGCCTCGAAGACAGGAGACGGCGCAGATCTAACAAGCGATGAAGAGAAAGCCATTTCTTAACAACAGAACTCTCCTCAGCCGAAACCAAACGCTATATAGATCGAAAACAAGAGGTCAATTTCTCGATAATAATAATGTAAAAAAAGAAAGGAACAGCAAAACCCTAGAGAGAGGAGACGAGGTTTTGCCCTTTGAGGAAAAGAGTTGGCCAACTTTCGGGGACTATTTAAAAGCGTAAAGAAATCAAGGGAGGCGGAGATTATAAAGAACGTGAGCTGATGACATTGATGGCATATGCACCTTAAAGAAAAGGAAAAAAACGACAGGAAAATAAAACTGGTAGCTTCTGTGATTCTTACGTTGGTGTTTGGTGGGGTTGTCGTTTTGTGCGGCTATTGTTCTAGGTTGCGACGTCGGACATCGGGGTTTCTCCTGGCCTCTCGGGCTCTGGGTCCCACCGCATCTTTCCTTTTTGCGCTTTTTTTGCCCTTTTTGAGTCCTTTTTCGCGAGTAAAATGAAAGACAAATTTCGGGTGGTGCTTACTAGAAAACTATTTGGGGGAAAAAAAATAAATAAAAAACAAAGTGGATGATTGTCATATTTTTTTTTATAATAATATAAATGGCGTTTTTATCATAATTGCGAAAAATTAACCAAATTCTTGGTTTTCAGAATTTAGTATTTTTTTAATTATTTAAAATAATTTAACCTAAAATTAATTTTCTTAATTTCTATACCATTAAAATATGTAAACTAACCAAACGTAATATAATTATTACTAATTGTAAGAGAGGTCTCATAATAAAAAGAAAAATATTATGAGATATATTTCCACAAACGTGTGGAGGGCTTTTTTCCTCAATAGTAGTTGTGCTCTATTTTAACTTTTAATTAGTAGTTTCTTTTATAGAATTTTCCTCATTATATTAAATCTTTAAATGTTATTGATGTGGTATATTGATGTAAGAATTAGATTTCTCCCTTAAAAAAAAAGCGCAATTGCCTTTTAGCACGTTATTTGAATTCATTGTATTTATGGGCATATTTGTTCAACAATTGGTGTTGAATAAATAAAGGGACAAAATGGTTAAATGTTGAGTGTTAAAGTAAAAAATGGAGTGCAAATACGAATTCCCTTTCTAAAGCATCACATTTTTTTAAGAATATCAGATGTTAATTCAAATATATATATATATATATATATCATATCTAATATGAATTTAAAACTAGCAGCAACTATGTTGTAAGACCATGAGAATATCTTCTTTTTTTTTTTAATAGACGTCATGAAATTATTGAAAGCTTGAATCATATCGCGTACACACATAAGAATTTGCTCTAGTTTATGGTAATTTTAAAACTTACAGTTACAATAAAACTTGCATTTTGCACAATATGATTTGTGATTATCAAGTCTTCTTGGCTCTTGCAAAGGAACCAACGCAATATTTGTTGATAAATGATGAACTTATGGAATCATGGTGACTCATGAATATGAATCTCACCACTTAACGTTTATTTATATTTTGGGTGCTCTAGGGAATATCATTTGAAAAATAATATTTTCGAAATAGGATTTGAAAAATAGTATTTTCGAAATTAGATTAGAAAATATAATAGTAAGTTGGGGAATATGATGACTGTCTATTTTGCATTTTGGATTATAGATAGAACTTGTCTTAAAGTGTAATGTTTTATTGTGTTTCGGAATAAGACAATTTTTATTGCAACTATCAAATCATTTACATTTTTGTCTAGTTAGCAAGAAGAAATATGATTTTAACATTTTTTTTTTGTTTATAATTCTTTAACATGAACAACTCTTCTCTTATCCCACTACAATCCCATCTATGAACTCAAATCACTTACTAAATTTAATATAAAAAAATATTTTAACGATATAAAAATTATACAATTATATGATTTTAACAACTCAGACTTGCTTTACAGTCCAAGTATATTTGTGTTTAAATTAGACACCTTAAATTATATTAAGGCAAAGTTTGTACTATGTCTACAAGTAGCAAATTAATATAATTTTCTGTTTCATTTTTCTTTCTATGGTAATTAGTATTGTTAAACATCATTTTCACAAACGTGCACCAATTGATGGTTTTACTAATTAATAATTCAAATGTCTTATTCCAAAACATTTCCCCCCTTGTATTGTGCGGCTAGAAATTAATCAGAATGTGATATTTACACTATTCAATTTTGTATAATAACCTATACAAATTGATATTATTTTTTTATGACTTCACGTTGAGTGAAAAATAAAGACAATATCAGTCAAATCAAAGAATCAATTTAAAATGCTCTTCAAAGCGCTAGAATGGTTCAATTGTAAAGTTGACATTTTATTATTTGAACCAAAATTGGTTCATAATATACTTTACATATTTGAGGATCAATATTTATGGTGCTATTGACATCCATACTAATTCTCATCGAGTGGGTGTGGTTGTCTGAAATTGAGATGGCAACTGTCTTTGGTGGCAAGTTGATATATTTCAGGGCATTCTATTAGTGATTGGGGTGGGGACAAGGGCCGCAATATTTGCTCTAAGGATTGTTCTTCACAAACAACAGGCTCACGTGGTGCTTAAAAGAAATTGCTTACAAAGAATACAAGTTTTATCATCTACATATGCTGATTTATCTTCTATTGAAACTATTATTGATGGATCTATGTTGTTGACTAGTTGCCTTGTTTGTTGTTCATTTTCGTTTGAGAGGAGGAGTGGTAATATGTTAGCACATTCTCTAACAGAGTTATATAGTACTGATTTTATGCGGATGATGATTGTCTACTAAGGCATATTGCTTATATTATTTGAAGTAATGTAAATTTATGTTTTTCATTCAAAAAAAAAAAAAAAACACGAATATCGACATATTAAGCAATAATTTTCAACCATTCAACTTATTAAAAATATTTCATTTTTGTATTCTTAAGTATCTAATTGATTAATATAAAATTTCTGATATGGGTAAAACCTTGTAAAAGTTTAATTGCTCAAAGTGTCTTTTAGGATAATATGCTTAAAGTGTCTTTCAAGATCAGGGCAAACAAATCTTCATGAGAAGAATTCACATCTTTTTATACAGGTGCCGGAATGATCAACCTCAACTTGTGCCAACCCGGAAAATACAATCCAGATTATGTCTTAATTACATATTATTTATTAAATTCAAAACTACATACTTAACACACAATTTATTATTTTTTTGTTTGTGTTACTATACAATATATATCAACAAGTAAACATCATTATCACTATCAATTTATTATTTCTGAATTGCTTTAAGGGACAATTATTCAAAACTCCTTAAGGGTTGGCCTAATTATTGACATAGCCCTCATGATTTAGAAAATTACAACATCATTCTCTGCACACGACAATTAGTGTAATAAATTGACTGAAACATGATAGAAAATATTATTACAATTATCAAACTATGAAATATATTTATATAATTATGTCAAATTTAGGAAGCATTGTAGTAATTATCCTTCGTTTTGAATGGGCATAAAAAACGCCACATTCACGGATGATTTTAAAATATATATAGGAAAAGAACATACATATTATACATGTATGGGAATTTGATTTTGCAAAGCTTCAAGAGCTGCTTAATATTTAAGAA
This sequence comes from Handroanthus guayacan, assembly GCA_014898755.1. Classification (NCBI taxonomy): domain Eukaryota; kingdom Viridiplantae; phylum Streptophyta; class Magnoliopsida; order Lamiales; family Bignoniaceae; genus Handroanthus; species Handroanthus guayacan. The sequence goes on from JACFYI010003647.1 coordinate 31,392, forward strand.
TAAAGACTAGACAATGTCCTTGGATGTAATAATATTGAGCGTGTGATTTGGAAAGACGGTTCCGTTTGTGGAGTGGCTTGGCCGTCAACAATGGGGCTTGTGTTAGGTGGATTGGGGGCCAACCCGCACGTGGTCCAGCGACTTCTTGCTAACGATATATCATATATTTGATATGAAAGTGACTGAGATTTGATATGATGCGGCGGGAAATCCGTGGCCCCCTTGGGATCCACCTCATTGGAAATGGAAATAGGAATAGAAATATTTCATTTTTCCGACCCATCCTCAAAATCGTGTTTCATCTTTATTTCTACATTTCGGCAAATTAAATATTCTAGTAACAATTGATAAATACTTCGAATTAATTTTCACGTTATTTTGAGGGCAAAATATGAATTTTTCAAAATTAATGTGGCAATCTATTCATATTGATGGATAAGAATTTTATTCGATTGATTTAACAAATATTACAATTATCTATAGATTTGGGCTTGATGGGGATTGGATAATGAAAAATAAAGAAGCGCTTCGATAGGGAGGGGGAGGACCCTGATGGAAAAAGGGGATCTAGTAAAAATAAGGATAGGACTTGGAAAGAAAAATATTATTGAAATGAGAACGAGAATTGCACTTCTCAATTCTTGCCGCTACACTATTAGCATTCAGAGTTTGGACATTATATCAAAAATCACCTAA
>JACFYI010003647.1:32242-52646 GCA_014898755.1 Handroanthus guayacan
TTTCACTTCTTTCTATACCTATTTTATTATCCTATTATCACATTGATACAAGGTACCGAATAGAAAATAATTAAAATATGTATATAATTTAAAAAATATGCCTTTTATGCATAAAAAATTATAAATTTAACAAATTTTCATCTCTATATGTATCCTGTATCCAAATATATTTTTATTTTTGCATAAAAATCAATAACTATTTTTCAAAATATTAAAAATTGTAAAAAATGAAAATTAAATTGTAAACATAGACGGACTCAAAATTTTTCAGTATCAAATGTTTCCCGATTAAAAAAGTAACAACTCATGATTCTGACCTATTTTGTTCATTTTTCAAATATTCTTCGAGTCGTGGTTCTAATGATATTAGATTTAGACATTCTCTTTGATTGTAACTGGTAGAAAAATATACGCCATTTTAAATTATTTATTTATGTGGCTTGATTCTTTTTTATATTTTGATAAATTGGGGTATTTAATTCTAAAGGTATTCATTTTATCACGCTTGGAAGATGCAAATGGTTGATAATGATAATATGTATAAAGTTGAGATGTTTTATTGATCTATAATACTCATCTTTATAATAAAAAATATTTATTTAAAAATGTCTATAAATGGTCTAAGGATTTGGAGTGCTATGAAATACACTTTTTTTAATTATTATCATTATTAGTTAGATTTATGTACTAACATGATAATATAGCATGTTGCATTTCATGATTTTGCATCACATATATGGATATACTATATTAAATATTCAAGTTTGAATTACTTCTGGGAATAAAGGTGCAAACGATAAATTTTTATTTTAGGATCTTCGATAATAAGATGTCGGTATTGAAAATGCAGCTATGCAATACTTTATGAATTATGAGAAAACGATGGTGATTATTCGATATTTAATTTTTTTTTCTCATTTTATAATGAAATTATGATATCACATACATAGATTTATTGCTTTTTGTGATTAAACAAAAAAAAAAAAAAAACTAAGATTGCATATCCAAACATTATATTATGTTTTGTTGGATAAAATTAAAAAAATTAAAACAAATTAGCTATTCCACCATAAATCACCGGAGCCAACTACTAATTACAAAATGCTATCTCCTCAAAAAATAGTAACATAATGCAAATACTTTATGAAGTTTATGGGCCGATAGCCCATTAGGCTAATTGGTGGGCTAACCCTTATATGTCTTGGAATGTTAATGGGCTCTGTCAGTATTTCGAAAGATTGCTTATGCAAATTTTCTGAAACAAAATTACACAGAATAATACACTCAATTCATGTATATGCTATTTACCAAAAAAAAAAATTCATGTATATGCTGAAAAAAATCACAAACTTTTTATAATAAAAAATCACAAAATCTTATGAGGGTGTTTGCCATTGCTTTTGCTGCTCTAAAAAGATGTGATTTTCACTTAAAAAAGTTGAGAAGTTAGTTGTAAAAATGAGTAATAAAAGTTGAAAGTATTTGTAATTAAAAACTAAAAAGTTAATGGTGGCATTTGCTTTTTCCATATATGATTATATTTTGAAATTTAAAATTATAAAAATAAAGATAATATATTATTTTTATAAAAAAAATTTAACTGAAAAGGAAAAGCTAGAATCTAAAAGCTAAATTCTAGCTAATTTTAACTTAAAATCACTTTTGTAAAAATAGAAATTGCCTTTCCAAATATTCCCAAAACCACTATGTCTACAATTTGTGATGTTACAATTATTTTTTTCATCCTATAAATTTTAACGACTACCTCATATGAATTTTGAAAATCAAATCATATGCAATGAAATATTATTTTTTTTGTATTTACTTGGAGACAAGTTTTTGCTTCACACAAAGTTTTCAAATTGGTCAAAGTACTTTATCTTACAACTTCTTTCATCTAATATTTTATTCGATACACATTTAATACATTCATAAATTTTTTTTAAAATAAAAATCATTAATTACATATGCAGTGGAATTTATATCTATTGGTGAAATAAAAATAAATAAATGCAATACTTTGGGAGGGATATGATTAAATATTAGATTTATTATAGTAAAGAGCAATTAATGGTGGGAAATCTTTTTTTGGCAGGAGAGCGTTTTGAGGCCGGACAAGACACGTTTCACCTCAGACAACCTCCCTGCAACGTCGTAAAAGGAAAGTTCAACAATCGTCAAATCATTGCCACCAAACTCTCTCTCTGAAAAAAGAATCACATAAATCATAAAAATCGAGTTTCAACATTTGATGCATTATACAACCTTAAATGTCTCCGTTTTATTCGGCCAAGGCTTTCTTACCAGAGAAGTCGAGGTCTGTTTCCCATTCCCTGTTGTCTTCAACCATCACAAGCCCAGGACCTTCACGTCCCGATTTCTTGTTCCGCTTCATTCCGGTAAACATTCTTTTCTTTTTTTCTTTTTTGTTTTTTTTGATCAATTTAGTGCCACTTCGTTTTCTGGGTTCTGGATGTTCTTTCTCCAAATGCATGTGTATTTTTTTGGGCCGTGCGTTTGTGAATGTACATAGATTTACTAGTCTATTTGCATTGGTTTGTCGTCCCGAATTCTTCATGTTATAGCTGGCCGTTCGATGTAATTTTCTTTGCACATTGAAAGACTGCACCTCTTGCAAGGAAATGTGGAAGCTTGCAGAAGTTGTATGATGTCGCATTGCTACGTTGGCATTGTTTAATTTGTTTATGCTATATGAATTATGATTATTGAGTTTGTTCTGAGATCGTAATACATCTAGAACGTGATCTTACTGTTCAGGGGCCTCGCTTAATTATCTTGGTACCTTTTTCCTTATTACTGACTGCTTGGAGTGGGAGATTTGTGATAATGGTGGGCTTTCTTGCTGCTTTAGCTGATATGTTATAAAGATTTAGCTTGTTAATATTCAGTTCTTGATCGGTTGATCCGTTACGAAACATATTCTTGGTGAAGAAGATAATATCCTTAGTCAATAGTGGTTGTGCACCTGCCATTGAGTGTAGTTCACAATCTATAGTGTTTCTGGAGAGGGGTAGGCTGGTAGGGTGGGAAGAGGCTAAGAATATCCGATGCATGATATCTTGACTATTTTGAGCTCCATTGCTCAAAAACTTGCTAAGTTATTCCTGGGTTTAGTCATACGTGGCCCCCCCGGGCCACCACAAATTAGAAATTGTGGATACAACTCCAAGTTTCTCCACATTTTAATTTCTTTATTGGTTGCATATAACGTCACGACAACTTTACACAAAGCCTCAGCACTCGAGCAGAGTTAACAACCACTCTTTGTTTTTGTGCAAACAATAGTTTTGTATGCAACCCTTAATCCTTAGGGTGATTTTTCATATATTGAATTAGGTTAATGTTTGATGATTTATGTTCTTGTTTGCTTGGTCATAATACTAGGCTGGCCCATCTGCTGTTAGATGTCATGTGATAAGTATCATTTGGCTTGTTTCCTAGGATGGCCGCTGTTAGCTTCAAATACTGGAATGATTGCGTGGATCCTGAGGACATGGAAGCAATGTGGATGGAACCTGATGTTAGAGCAGAGTGGATTAGTGTTGGAGAGACAAAGGGATCTAAGGTCCACATCTCCCGCGATCCTGATGGTCAGCCTTATTTAACACAGACTGAGATGAGGGTAAAGTGGAACCAAATCTCTTTGCTAGCTCACTGACATCTTCACCTAATTCGAGTTGTGTATTGACCTGGCAATGTATAATACCGGACACATAAAATCCTCTGAAGGATTTAAGTAACACGGAAAGCCTGAAATCTTAAACCAGCAACATCATTTAATTTTTCAGTAATCTAAAGGAGCCCTGGTTGGTCTATAGTATTCAGGTATAGATGGCATAACTGTAAAGCAACTATCAGTTTCTAATCACTGATGATGTGGTGCGATGTAGCAACATGTTCTATCTGTGGAGCTCACCTGCCTCCAAAAGCTTGCTTTAATGTCAGAAATGAAGTTGTAACTTGTGATGAATTTTGTTTCAACAGGCCGTGGCAGGAATTATTGTCCGAAGACATTTTGTCTCGCAGATAGATTCGGTATGATAATCTCCTTCTTAATTGACATACCTTGTGCGCGATGTATTTTAACATCTTTAGCTGCTAAATTTTGTCTGGCTTACTCTTGTCATGCCCTCCTTTAGAAAGAAAAGTGAGTGGAGGGAAATAATGAGACACAATTGATTCAGCTACTGTATGCGTTATTTGAGCAAAATCGCAAGATCCCTGGAATATGTAGTTTGTACTCAGGATTAATATAAAAGACAAACAGAGGTTTTGGGTCAACTGCTGCAGTTTCTACTCATACTTTATTTATGCTCCATAGGACATGCTTTGTGCCATTGCGGAGCTTGAAAGTGATAGACAGCCTCTTACCACAAGCTATAACAAGAAATCTGAAGAGGTCAAGATGGGGATCATGCAAATCTCTCCAAAAACTGCAGAGTGGCTCACCAGGTAACATCATTTTCTCCTTTTTGCTAAGGTGGCATGTATAATACAAGGATATAATTTTCCAAATTAAACCAGTGTAAAAGAGTTAAAATTGGGCTGTTCTGCAGGGAGTTGGGTTACAGGACCTACGAAGTGGCTGATTCAAATCTTTTATACAAGCCTTTTCTTAATGTTTATCTTGCAGCAGCTTATCTTAAGTGGCTATCAAACTTTGACCAGCAGTAAGTTGATAAAATTGGAATTCCCACGTCCCAACTTACTGTTTGAAATTTCTTGTTGCTTTCCAATGTGCAGTATAGAGAATAGAGATCCTGCTGGCATCAAGCCTACATAAATTTTGATAAAAAATTATCTGCAAAAAATTTTATCTGCAGCGAAAGGAGTGAGGAGTTCATGGTTAGGGCTTATAAAGGTGGAATAAAAAAGGCCACACACAAGTCAACCTTGCCTTACTGGAAAAAATATCTCTCTGTCAGGGAAAGTCTTCCATCCAGGTAACTGCTTATCATCCACAATGCAGATAAACTTTGCATGCCTGGGGAGTTGGAAACGTATAAGGCAAACTCAATGTTGGTTATATCCTGAACTTATAGGTTTGATACTCCATCTGGAATAGCATTCAATTGGTGATCTTCCTTTTGATTCCTTTCCTGTTGAGATTTCCTCTTAAGTATATTATGTTGTAGCTAAGTGGTCTGTGACTTGTGTTTATGCTTATTCCCTGATGTTTTACATGCATCCAGGTCTTAGGAGCTTGAGAACAGTTATTTGTATACTTAACATGATTAAGCAGTTCTGTACATCCACTCGGAGGAACACAGGAATTTCAGCAAGATTTTGTGCATGTGTGATGATAAAGTTCAAAGTTTCATGAATTTAAATGGTCTTGTATTGGCAGTTGACTACTTTAACTATGCCTACTAAGAAAATTTTCACAAAATGCTGCAGAAAAGCCTTCGGAGTTGGTCCTGCACCTAATGTTCCTTCAGCCTCTGCAACTGCAGCTTCGCAAAGCAAAGGTGAAGTGCTTACAAGTAACTTTATTCAGTTTATGGTTCCAATTATTCTTTTAATGGTAGCACTAATTACTTTTTCATCTCAATCTTGTTAGAGTCCCTAGACTGAAATATTTATACTACATCTTCCTGGTTTTTGGCTTCAAATATGTAGTGAAAAATAAAACATGCTTCTGATACTAGAGTTTCATGCAATACTATATTTGAGGTAGGCGCACCTAGGAAACATCTAAATTTTATGCACTTCTGTGAATATAGTGGACTTTCCTTCAAGTGCAAACTTTAGGTTGTTGCTCATTGCTGTGGATTTAAGATTATTATCTCGAATACTACACAGTTCACTATGTTTGATGCATGCTCGATGCCAATCCAATCAGTGGCTGGGCTAGGTTTAATGAAACTGCAATTTGTATTATTTAGCTCTATGCCTCTCTCTCATGCACTACTTATATGATAATACTTTTCAGTTGATCAAATATGGAAAGTAGAATATTGTTTGTCAGATTCTTGGCAGCATGTGATGAGGCTAGCTCAAGGATGCACATTGACTCGCCCCTTATTGAAAATGCTAAAATTTTTAACTGTAGATTTCACTTCTCAAAGAAAGCAACGTCACATACTTTCTTTTTATACAGAAGAATTTCCTATCAATACAACATGGGACTCAAGGACTTCCAATGAAGATATGGAAGAGATGTGGAATAATCCTGAGGTAAACAAAGAATGGACCAAATCTGGTGAGAAGAAGGGGAAAGTGCGATTCTCTCATGACTTAGAAAAGCATCCGTATCTTTCTCGGGTGGAACTAAGGGTGAGAATGCAAATGGATTTTCTCATTTTGTGGACAAGTGATCGATGGTCTTAAAGATGACTCTGATTTTTATCCTATCATTATCTTTGGTTTTCTGAAGGAAACATATATTCTTCACATATTTCCTCTGCATTATGGATTATGTTGATTTGCTTTGTTTTCCATGGACCCCACTAAGTGGTAAAAAGAACTTTTACTTAGACTTAAAAAGACAGTTCGCGATATTTATGTTATTAGAGCTTTTCCGTTGTAAATTTATGTAAATCAAAATTGTAGTTAACGTTCACAGATCACAGGTCAGTACAACAAATAAAATGGGGTTACTAACACATAGGTTTTGACACAAATAGTGTGAAAATGTAAACACTTATCTTAATTTCTTTTTTCTTCATTTTTTTTCTACATTAAACAAAAAAAAAAAAACTTTGTGGAGAATTATGGCAGAGCTGTGTCTTTCAGTGCTAAACTTTTGGTGCGTCCATGTTGTCAGGCTTGCATGCATGTATTTTCGCGATACTAACTTGGGACCTGGTCATACCATTTAGTGATTTTTCATCTATTAGGTGATCTTTTTATCTGATAGGCACGGATGATTGACTTTTTATTAGCGCAAAACTAATGACATTTCTTTTTCTTGCAGGCAGTTGCAGAAATCATTGTGACAAAGCACTTCAGCACAAAAGGAATCAAACCTGTCGGTAGTTGACTTTTTACTTTAATTTACGTGGAGACATATATTAAGAATGAAATTCTACTGTGTGCTTGATATTATAATAAATTTGTGTAGATTGAGAAATTGTTTTGGCATGATCAAAGAAACCAAATATCCTAGTAAAGAGAAGTGTTTGGCTGTCAAATGAGGTGAATTTTCTTCATATAACAGGATATTTAGGGAATGAAAGAATGACTACAACTTCGGACATTCAACATTTCAACCTGACTGACAATGCATCTACTGCATGGATGCCTAATTTGTGATCCAGGATTTAGCTTTGGTGCCGTATGCTTACACTGCCATGTGTTTTGCTATCAATATCGAGTATATTATGATCTTTTCTAGTAGGAAAAGTTGGATTCCAATTGCTGAGATAGCGTAGAAAATAAATACCTGCCATAAACATTTGCTTACTTCATTGTCACATTTTAGCAGTAGAAAATCATTTTCAGCTATGAGGGAAAAAAAAATGCTGTTTGGAATTTATTCCTGTCTCTGCAGCTGAACTTTGGTCACTGTCGTTTATATTTTTAAGTGGTGCAAATTTAGTCTAATTGGGCATGCTAAAATAACATGGAGCCAACAGGAAGTTTTGAGTTATGAGATGAAGTGAAGGGCCGAAAATCTGAACCATATGTATTCTGTAGTTTGGAGAACTCATTAAATTTTCAAGGAAGTTTTTATAGTGAAGAATAAAAGAGCATTCAGACATTCAGTGTGTTCGTATGTCCTTGATACATTTGTGACCCTCTGAATGTTATATAAATGTTCTCGTCCCTTTTCTCTGCCTTTTCATGCCCATGTCCCAGAAGAAGCCGCAATATAATACAGAATGAAGCTAATATGACTGATTTCTGGGCAGACTGTGTTATGTGCTCTCTCTGAGATGGTTAGCATGCGGTTTGTGAATGGAGTTGGACATCGCACGGGACTTATGGGAATAGACTATCCCACAGCACGCTGGCTCTACAAGTATGTCTACTCAAATCTTTTTCATTCTTTCTTTAACTTATGCTCAATCAGCAATGTAAAACATGGAAATAAGTAGGTGGTTCAAAATATTGTGATATTGACTCATAAATGAAAAGGGCATTCTCCTAGTTCTAATCCATATTCTTAGACAGAAAAAACTGTCTTTTTCCACAAGTTGCAAAACACTTTTGTGAAAAAGTATCACCTGGTTTTGTGTACTCGATTATGCTTAATATTAAATTCTTGAATCTGCTGGATTCAATATCTAGGGACTTGGGATACAAAGGTTACATGGTCGAGTCAGTAGAAGATCTTACAAAGCCATTCGTTTCAATGTACTTCGGTGCAGCATATATGATTTGGTTATCACAATATGAGGGAAGGTAAAGGACTTGCATTTCCTTCATTTGGTTTGCTTTCTCTTTGTTAATCGTCATCTGGGATTTCTCGTTTCATTTTCCAACACCATCATCCCATTAAGATCTTGACCTTTCGACAGGGAGAGAACTCTCCAATTTGTCGTTCAGGCATACCTCTCTGGACCACAGCATGTGAACCTTCAAGAGACAGGTCCTCTCTGGTTTAAATTCGAGGAAGCATTGAGCCGTTACGAAGAAACTAAAAAGTATGTGTAAACTATAAATCATCTCTTCTTTTGGCATGAATTAAGCTTAATTCTTGAGATGTTTGTTTTGATAAATGCACTATGTGTTACAGGGAAAGCGATAGCTGCACTATTATGTGAGCATTTGATTCCAGTCTCGTCTCTTACCCTATGTTTGGATCTAGGATTTCAGGAAGGAAAATGCCAAGGAATTTTTTATTTTCTCATGCTTCAAATGAAGTAACCTTCCACTTCAATTGTTGAGCATTTATCTTTTTCCTTCTTGTTTTTCTTACTGGATTCCATGATCCAAACATAGCATATGCTGTGACATGTAAAATCATCCCAATTCTCTCAACCTCCATACGGCAAATATATTTATTGTGTATGGTTTCAATTTGCAATGTGGAGAGATTTAAGTTTTATTTAAACGATAGCTTTGAGTGAAGTCACTGTGACTGTTGTTGATAAAGTTGTGAGGTTGCTTTCGAATTGACGAGATTGTATTTGTAAATATATACTTGTTTATATTTGACGATACAAATCACGTTTTCTATATATTGAAAGAGTCGAGAGTGTTAAATTCAGTTCATAACTTGTTTTTAAATTTTCTACTACTATATGACATGACAGAATATTAGCGGATTTATACCTAACTTTAAAGGAATTTCACATAAAATTTTTTTGCAGAAAATCATTGTCCACAAATTTGTTCTTTATGTTGCAAATAGACCAAGTATTCAAATTGAAAACTAAAAGGCATCTTTCATCCACCGCCTATGAATGGAACAAAATTAAATAATCCAACCGTCCATACTTTGCTAGATATCACTTTTGACTTCTTGTTCTTGGATGTATTCGAGTAATGAATTAAAAATGAATAAAAATTCGAGTGAGTAGTCCAATGTATAAAATTCAAGCTGTTTTCTCAATATATTTTGGTTTTTTCAGTACACAAACATATGGTATCCCAAAATGCCCTACTTAATTCTGGAAATCACAAAATAAACTTAAAAATTATAATAATTTATAATAATCATATCTAATCATCAATTTTATATACATATATAATATAATTATATATAAAATATATTATTAAAATCAAATTTCTCCCTACTATTATAGATAGAGTAAGAACTGTTTCCTCAAAAATACAATCAAATATTACTTTGTCTTCAATAAATAATTTTCACCGATCATCTAAAACATAAATAAAAATTTATTACATTCCTCAACAACACTTTCAAAACACCATTTTCCAGTCCCAAAACTACCTAAAACATATAAAAATATTACCTCAACTTTTCACATTTGAGTTAAAATATCATTTCTTCATCAAGTCAAGGGGAAAACAAAGTTCAAAAAAAAAAAAAAAGAAAGAAAAGAGTTAAAACATCATTCTCCCGTTGGGGATGACATCATTATCATGTAATATATCATATTATATAAAAAAATTGCAACTGAATTATAACTGAAGCATGTGAAGGTAATTATTAGCATGGACCAACTTCCAAAATTAATCCTTTGGCTTCACTTAAAAGAAACAAAAGTCTGCAACCATATTGTCCCTATAGGTTATATAAGCAATTATTGGTGAGATGCATTGATCTTGGTAGCACTACTAGTTGCTTCCTTAAGCGTCGGCCATCTTGAAGTTTTAATTTGGGATCATTACCAACACGTCAAAAGTTTAGTATAATTATTAAAACGTTTTCTGGAACTTGAAAAATATCATTATATTTTATTATTAGTACAATTAATAGAAAAATTTACAGAATTTGTGTAATAATTTAATTAAACTTTTTAAAATTTAACTGGCAAGAAAAATCCTTTATCTTATAAGAAGATTAAATACCTTTTCTAGGGCTATGTCTTAGTGTATTAATTGAAAGCTTACAGATAGACCCTTATTTAGGGAGTTTGTTTATAATGCTTCATATACTCTGTTTGATTCTTCGTTTTGTGAACTAATAATAGGAAAGGTGATTGTAAGTTTACAAACTATAAGGAATGTTTATATAGTTAGGACAAATCTCGAGGTTCTGAGCTAATTATACCTTTTAATTTTGCCTTTATGGCTCAAGTCTAGAACAATCAATGATGGTGGGTGAAACTTAATCCATAGTATGCATTATAGCTCATTTAAATTCTTTGGAAAAGGGAATCCTAGCAACACACTAGAATATAGGAGTCAATGTCATTTCTGGGTTTTATATTAACTACATTTAATACAAATAATTATATTATTGTTGTTATTGTTGTTGTTGAAAGAGTCGAATAAGGTATTAGGACTAAATTAAAATAAATATTTATTTATTTTTTTGTAATATTTTAACTTTGTCTAATAATTTCATGTTTTTAATTGATTTTTTAAAGTATACGCGAATATGATGATACTTCATCCACAAGTCGCATTTACGAAATTTAATGGGTATTATTAAAAAATTATGTGAAATTAAACAAAAAAACAAAAAAAGAGTTTGTAGTTATGAACCTTATTCGGGGGCATTTTCGAACATTGCGTCAAAGTACACAAGAAGAGTCTTGTGCTTAAACACTGTATATGTACTTGAGATTTTAATTTATAAGCATTTACTGCACACTCGATTCATGTACTAAAACAATTAATATATATGTTATATACATTAAAATATAATATAAATGTAATTTGTGTGTATTTAACTAATAATTGAAATATGATCAATATATTTAAATATAAATATATACATATTTAATGTAAATAAATAAATTACTAATTAATGATTTTTTTATTGTGTTATGAGTGATTGTTTCAAGATATTAGAGAGTGGTGTATTGTGGCAAAATATAATTTTTTGTCAATTTTTATATTGTTACTTAATTTTTTGTAATTCATGCTATATATTTTTATAGTGTACATAAATTAATATTCAATTAAATATATATAATTTATAAAAAAAAGTATATATTTTATAGTGTACATATAGTGAAAGAGCGACGATGTTAAAAATAGTAGTAAATTGTAGTAATTTAAAGATAAAATTGGAATTATTAAATAAGGACGATAATTACCTTTTAAGCCTTCTCTTTTACATAGTATAAATAAATATAGATATGGACCCTATAACTTAAAAAATAAATTTGTGATTCTGTCCATATCTTAAAATTCCGTCACCCATTAACTTATATTTATTGACCGACTGCTATATTTTAATAGAATAATTAAGAAGAATTAATTAAATATTAAGAGGAAAAGAAAGTACTGAGGGAGTATTAATTAAAACTAGCAACTGTGGCACATTCGATGCGTGTGACTAAATTTTTTAGTTCACAAAATTGGAGACACTTATTTATTTTTAATAATAAAAAATATTTTATTATGTAGAATAATATGATAAAAAATAAATTTGAAGATACTAAAGTTGGAAAAAAGAAAATATAATTGAAGAAAAGAACGAAATAAAAAAATAAAATATTAAAAAATAAGAATTAAAGAAAAATATATTATTTTTATTTTTTATAACTACTTTGTCATTATTTTTTGTAATAGGACTATTTTTGTACATTTAGCATGACGGACAAAAAATAACAACCTATGGCCCTCTTGCTTTATATATAGTATAGATACAGTGTAGAGGGGCAGATTAGGAATTGCAATTATTAATTGTAGTTTGACTAGCGCTTAGCAAAGCTAAATACTGATGTGTAAGCATTTGATTGCAAGAGAGAGACGCGTGAGCCGTCATTCTCTCAGAGTATCCGAAAGGTATTGTCGTATTGAAATTCTTCGGAAAAAGACGAAACACTTTAAAAATTATCATAATTTAATACACTATTTTGTCAAATTGTGGATTGTATATATACTATTTGGATTGATTATCCTGTTTGGAGCTAAAAATGGAGTTGCGATAATGGCGGATTTAGTCAACAGGTCGAGCTCTCGCACTGCATTGCCCTCTTGAGGTAAAATTTACTAGTTTTGGGATTCAGCTGATTCGGATCTATCTTTTTTATTTTCTTCCTTTTGGATATACCACAGCTACTGGTCTTTGGTGCTGGTCTCGTGTCACTTGTTTTTCAATGTTAGGGTTTATTAATTACTAATAGTCTTTTTGTTAAGGATGCCGCATTATCTAGCTGTTTAATCTTGTTCCAGCTGAGAACTTGTTGATAACTGGTGGTTAATCTTTGCATGGGTAGCGTTTTAAAGCCCTATCTTTTTCTCTTTGTAAAATGAATAATGAAGCTGCTTCTGGAAGGACACAGGACAGGTGGATATACATTTTCCGCACGAAAGAAACAAGCTTACTGATTCTTTAACTTTCAACTATTTATTTCTTAAAAGGGCTCGCAATTGCCAATTCCTTTATGGTCCGGGGATCCCATTGAAAATTTGATTTGTAAACTGGGAAATCTCCATGCCGTTTTACATTAAATTGGCTCAGTGGTGTGTATTTTCTTCTGGAATGCTTTCTTCTTCAATATTCATATCGGCCAGCTAAAACACGCGCACGCGCGCGCGCACACACACACATGCATGCATGTATATATAGAGAGGGAAATCAGAAAATAAGCTGTGCAATTTAATCTAATAACTTCTGACTTCAGAAAATGCTGTACATATTCCAAGTTTAACGTGGAGTATTTTTTCTTATGGCAGTGCATTTAGTTCTGGATTGTCATACGTGTTAATGTTGTTCCTGCACAACTTCAATCAGAAATGTTCGTAAATTATTACGTTTTATGTATTGTGTCAATTTTGGTGAACGTGTTCTCAAGCATAGTCTTTCTGTTGCTGTGAGGACTGTGGTGTTTCTGTGTCCCTTTGGTAAGTTATCCATTGCACTGTGGCGTCAGGAGTTGTTCCCATTGAATTTGTTCTCGAAAGAGAAGAAAATCAACAATTTCAATATGGAGCCATCAAAAAATCATAATTATACGCAAGGCAATTCCTTGGAACAAGGAAATGAAGATCTTGATCCCGAACCACTAGGGCGTGGGGCAGATACTCCAGGTCATGCAAATGCCAGTCTGAAGTCTCCAGAAACCAATTTTGCAGAACCTAAACCTGTACTTAATTACTCTATACAGACTGGTGAGGAGTTCGCTCTTGAATTTATGCGTGATCGGGTGAATCCCAGGAATCCATTGCCTCCAAATATCTCTGGGGATCCCAGTTGTGCGACTGGTTATTTGGAGCTGAAAGGAATTTTAGGCATTAGTCATACTGGGTCTGAAAGTGGTTCAGATGTATCCGTGATTGCCACAACGGGAAAAAGTTCAAGAGAATTTGAGCGAATGAATTTGTCTATACATGGAAACAGGGGTAACCACGGGTCTTCGCAATCCATGAGACATGCCTCATCGGATTGCAGCCACCACACACTTATGTATGTTTCATCAGGAGCATCTGAGAGTTCAGCACTGAAGCTTAAGATTCTCTGCAGCTTTGGTGGTAGAATCCTACCTCGGCCAAGTGATGCAAAGCTCAGATATGTTGGTGGTGAAACGCGCATCATTCGGATAAGCAAGGACATCACCTGGCAAGAACTGTGGGAAAAAACAACTGCAATATATGACGAGACTCATACCATAAAATATCAGCTTCCTGGGGAGGATCTTGATGCATTGGTTTCTGTATCAAGTGATGAGGATTTATTGAACATGATGGAGGAGTGCAATGTACTTGAAGTTGGAGAAGGGTCCAAAAAGCTTCGGATGTTTCTATTCTCTCTTGGAGATTTAGAAGATGCTCATTTCAGCCTAACGAACACTGATGGTGATTCTGAGATAAAATATGTAGTTGCTGTCAATGGCATGGACACTGCATCACGGAAAGGCTTTACTCTTCGTGGTTTAGCAAGCTCTTCTGGGAACAATTTAAATGAGTTGGACACACTGAATGTTGAAAGGGACACTTGTAGGACCACCACTGAATTTGTTGGGATTAATACCTCAAATATGGGAGGCTTTGCTGTCCCATCAACGGCTACTGATCCTTCTACATCTATTTTTGCAAATTCCTCCAAATTTTATGAACCTGATTTACACTTCTATAATGGTCACCCTGTGCACCATCATGAAGACAAGCAACGTCCTCCCCAATTTGGCTACGATTTTCATCCTTCTTATGAGACACCTTCAGAAAGTGCTGTTCCACAGTCTTCTTATGAGACTGTTTCTCAACAAAAAGGTTTTGCAGGGAAGTCCCTAAGTAGCTTAGGCACACAGGGACCAGAAATGCAAGAAAAGGAGCTAAAACTGAAAATTGATGGTTCAATCCCACCGGAAAGTGGCACCAATCATATGTTGGCTAATGAGCACTTTGCAGCATACAATGGTAACACAAAAGTTAGTTTTCCTGATGAAGAGGCACCAATTGCGGTCCCTAAACTGGAGAGGGAATTCTCTTCAAAGACTTCAAAGAGTGAAGTGAGGCCTCAGGAACCTTTGCAGATCTCTAAACCTCTTGATGCTGTTAATCCATCCCAACTTCCTAAATCCAGTGGGAATGACTATTGTACCTCTGGTATTCCAGGGCCTGAATCTATTAACTCAGAATCTGATCCTACTGATTTCGGCTACTTTGAGTCTTCTGTTCCTCCACAGAGGGTCTTTTACTCTGAGTGTATTCCCCGAGAGCAGGCAGCGAGGCATAGCAGAATATCAAAGTCGGATGATTCTCACAGTTCTCAGTTGCTTGCCAATCAGTCAAGCACTGATATTACCCAGCAGGATCTAGTCCCAGGATCTGTTGAAAGATTGCAAAATGGGAATGTTATTCCTACGGAGCAGTCAATTGCTATCTTTCCCGTTGAATCTGAAACCTTTGATAATGGGCATCCTAGAACCCAAACTGTAGATAAATTTGATGTTAAAGATTCCCTGCATGTAAATCAAGTTCCTGTGGCGGAGGCGGAAGCAGGACTGAAGCTTCCTGCTGTGGGGCATGAGGACTCAGTGAAACACTATGAAGATCCTATAACTCATTGGGTTGACGGGGTTGGAAGTCAGTCCAACGCTAATAATGCTCATGGGCACCCTCAACCATCTACATGGACGGGAGCTGAGGAAGAATCCAGAGCTGCTGATCCCAGAACTGAGCAAGGGGACATACTTATTGATATCAATGACCGATTCCCTTGTGATCTTCTCTCTGATATATTTTCAAAAGCTATTCTTTCAGATAGCTCATCTGATATCGGTCCTCTGCAGAAAGATGGAGCTGGTTTGAGTGTGAACATAGAAAACCACGAACCGAAGCACTGGTCCTTCTTCCAGAGGCTGGCAGGGGACGAGTTTACGAGAAGGGATGTTTCTCTTATTGATCAAGATCATGTTGTATTTTCCTCTGTTGCAAAAGCTGAAGAGGCTTCTCTAGCATATGACTTTGCGCCTCCAAATCACAGGGAGTCACAGGATAATTATGCTGAGGATAATCAGAAAGATATACCTGGTGGAGATGGAGATGTTGGTGTTGCTCTTCATTCCAATAATAATGCTTCCCAAGTGAAAGTCAGTGAAAGCATTCAATATGATGATTTGATGGATAATATGAGAATTCAAGATTCAGATTATGAGGTATTTTTCCTGATAAATATATGGAGGTGTTATGTACTAAAAACAAATGCTTTTCAACAGAATTATCTCCTAATCTTACCAATGTTTTAGGATGGGATGGGGAACATTGGCTTACCTCCTGTAGATCCATCATTGGTGGATTTTGATATCAACTCATTGCAGGTTAGTCCTAATTTTTGCACTTTTGATATTTTTCAAATGCTGACTTGTAAATATAACAACTTTATATGAAGTATTTATAATACTGTCTTGTTTTTCAAAATAATTTGGCACAATTCATACTAAAAGTTTGTTGTTTGTGATCAGTGGAATGCCTGCTCTTGTGTAGTTCCTAGTTAGTCATTTAACCCTATGAATCAGCCAATCAACCATTTCTCATTTACTTAGCCAAACTGTTGAAATTAGTTGGAAT
Source organism: Handroanthus guayacan (assembly GCA_014898755.1). NCBI lineage: Eukaryota > Viridiplantae > Streptophyta > Magnoliopsida > Lamiales > Bignoniaceae > Handroanthus > Handroanthus guayacan. The sequence continues at coordinate 48,803 of JACFYI010003647.1, forward strand.
CATGAACTTGGTTGAGTTGCAACATGATGAATTATATTTCATAGCTATCTGGTGGATGACTTGCAGATTATACACAATTTAGATCTTGAAGAATTGAAGGAACTTGGTTCTGGAACATTTGGGACTGTATATCATGGTAAATGGAGAGGCTCAGATGTAGCAATCAAGCGCATTAAGAAAAGTTGCTTCACTGGCCGACAATCAGAGCAAGAGAGATTGGTAATCGGTTCTTTCTTCCTGCAATGCCAAACACCTTCTTTTTTTACCTCAATTAGATCTAAAATGTTTCACATTGTCATTGGAACATTGACATGCTTATGGTTAAAATTTTAGCCAATAGTTCAAAGTTTGTGGTAGCAAATTGAAGGAAGTTGGGACCCATGTTTCTTTTGAACTACTGTTGTTTCACTTATTATTATGAAATCTGGGCCTTTCTGAAGTGGTTGTTATAAATTCTGACTTTCAGACCGTTGAGTTTTGGAGGGAAGCTGAAATTTTGTCAAAGCTGCACCACCCAAACGTGGTAGCATTTTATGGTGTTGTACAAGATGGACCTGGGGGAACATTGGCTACTGTGACTGAATACATGGTTGATGGATCTTTAAGACATGTTTTACTTCGTAAGGATAGGTACTACTTTGCAGAGCATGGTGATTAAATTTTGTTTATGACCAGATGCCTGGCAACTATAAAACTGCCTGGCTGCTCTCTCTTATGCTTTGACTAGTATATTTGATGATGACATAAAAATATGCCCCAAACCATTAACCTTGAGCTATTATCTCCTTTTACATATATGTGATTATTTTTGTTTGATGATATCTATATACTTTTTATTGCTTTGCAGACACCTTGATCGCCGGAAGCGGCTCATAATCGCCATGGATGCAGCTTTTGGAATGGAATATTTGCATTCGAAGAATATAGTGCACTTTGATCTGAAATGTGACAATTTGCTTGTTAACTTGAAAGATCCTTCAAGACCTATATGCAAGGTTTTGTATTCAACCCCAACTACATAACTTGATATGCTTTCTTGTTCACATTGTATTTTATCAGGAATTAGGATTTTGAGAGCCACATTGATAAATTCTGTGCTAATATTCATCATGACCAATGTTATGATACCAATGTTATGATGTGCCTGATTTTTTAATCTGCTGTCACCATGCATTTTGTCAGGTAGGTGATTTTGGTCTATCCAAAATAAAGCGGAACACCTTGGTTTCTGGTGGAGTTAGGGGAACTCTGCCGTGGATGGCTCCAGAGCTGCTCAATGGTAGCAGCAATAAAGTTTCTGAGAAGGTTAGATGCAAAATATACAATAAGGATTTCAGATTCCTTGAGATACTTCCTCATCCATTTATGTGGATTCAAAATATCCTCGTTTGTGGATTTCTTCCATGAAAATGAAACAGAATGATATTAACTAGTTCCATCCTGCATACCTGCAACCTTCACTGTTCCAAATTCTTAATCTAAGTAGAAGAAAATCATATTATACATTCTCAATTGAGTGTATCCATGAGACATAATTTAATTGTTATGTTTTTTTGTCAATGTGAATCACATATAATACTGAGTTTGGTCATTCATCTGGCAGGTTGATGTCTTTTCATTTGGTATTGTGTTGTGGGAGATACTCACTGGAGAGGAGCCTTATGCTAACATGCATTATGGCGCAATAATAGGTTAGTAATGTCAGTTGCTACAAAGTTTTGTTTGCAGTTGTACTATGTCAAAATTGATGGTTGTCCTTATTAAATTAACTGGTACATATATGCATGGAAGTCCAGCTTGGAATCTGAAAACTAAGGACCTCGATCTTGTCAGATATTATACTGAATCAGAATAAATATCCCTTCTAACATCAACTTCAGGAACTAACTCACTGACTTAATGTAGTGTCATAATTGCTAGATGAATAGCCTTTTACCAGAGTTTGGCTAAGTATGTGCTAGATTGATGTTTAAAACTAATATTTCACATGAACGGTGTTCTTCTCATTTATTCAATTTATTTCATTCTTATCATTCATTACTACTTACCACAGATATGAATGTAATAAATTCAGAACATTTTGATTTAAAATCCTTCTCTATTCCTTGGGCATACCTAGCATTAGAAATTGTATTCTAATACATTCCTATATCCTTTTTCACCTAATTCCTTTTCTGCATGCCAATTCCAGTTGCCCCTTAAGAAGTTGGCTAGGAAAATAATCTTCATGGTCTAATCTTAGTACGTTTCTGACTAATTCAGCCTTTCCAATTCAGAAGCTTCCTTTTATTTCAGCTATAATTTCCACGAACATCCCAGACAGAATTTACTATTTTTTGCTTGCTTCAAGTTAACCAGTGTTAAACTCAGCTGACTTTATTGAATCTCAGTTGTGTAGTTGCTGCCTTATAGTCTGTCTTCTGAAGGATCAGGAAGCATGAATGGTGCTTCAAAATAGTCCATAATGAATCCTCTAATTTGTTCTGCAAACGATGCCTGGCTTTTCTATGTTTGATCGTCGTATCAACTTTCTCGTAAAGATCTTAATTTGCATTCCTTTGTTCAACCTGTTACTTTCCTGCACGCAGGAGGCATTGTGAACAACACACTGAGGCCAACTATTCCAAGCTACTGTGATCAAGAATGGAGAAGACTGATGGAACAGTGTTGGGCACCAAATCCTGCCGTAAGGCCATCTTTCACAGAAATTACGAGGCGTCTGCGTGTAATGTCTGCCTCGGCTCAGCCACGTAAGGCGAGTTAATAGACATTAAAAGACATTTAATTATCTTCTTTATAAAAAAAAAGCAATTAGTTCATTCAATTGTATGCACTCGGGCTAATGCCTCGTGCATCAGTAACTGGTCTGAGATTGGCAAGTACACTATCGTCATCTCCATTTGTAAATGTGAAGCTTTTGGAACATGGCATTATGAGCAATGGTTGGATTTTATCTCCGAGTTATATGTATGTTCTTGTTTCGAGTATGATCCAGCGGGGCAGGATGTAGTTGTAAGTGGTCACCGGTCAGCTTGTCACAGCTGCGCAGATTATTTGTTGCGTTACTATGTGACGGAAGCATGAATACCTACTAATCTGTTCTGGTCCCAAAGAACCTAAAAGGACAGCTTTTCTGTAGACCATTTTTTAAGATAGTCGAAATGGACGATTGGGTCCAAAATGATAGTTACCTTTATGCCCCTAATGTTTTCCATAATATTAATTACCAAACCACTGTAATATTACGCAACTTACTGTATACTTTAATTAATACATAATTGTAGTTACATCCCTTAAGTAGCTGCATAATTGTAATTATACCTCTTTATTTGGGGGTTTACTTGTAATATTTAAAATTTTTATGAAGTGTAATAATAATTTTTCAAATCTAATGGAATGTTGAACCTCAGGGATCTTTGAGGTAATTATCCCTAATATATTTGTAGAAATAATACTTAGTCTGTTGGTACAAAAGTTAAAGCAATAAATAATGCTTAGTCTGTTGGTACAAAAGTTAAAGCAATGGGTACGTGTGAAAAAAATATTTCTTTGTTATGAGTACGAGATTTTGTGTGGATGTCCATCATATAATATCATATTATTATCGGTTATCTTAGCTAGATTCGTGATATTGAGATCTAAAATTGATTTATATTGTTATTATGTAAAAAATTTTATCTTGTTTTGCGGAAGAGCATGTAAGTAGAGATTCTAGAGGAACATTTTGTTTGTTTCAAAAATTAAGGAGCATGGTTTTATCAGCTTTTGTTTCAGTAAATTTATGACAGTCTTACCACTTTTCTTCATAATAACTAAGACCGGATTTCTGTTTTTTTGTTTGTTT
>JACFYI010003647.1:72840-92994 GCA_014898755.1 Handroanthus guayacan
ATACAAAGCTAAATACATCAAATCCCAATGTCATTATAGTCCATGGTCAACCGAGTAACATAATAATGTACATAACACATCTATCCATATTACATTGCTTTCTTATACAAAGGAACCAAAATACTAAACCATATGATTTAAATGTCAATCCTCAACATGTCACGGATACTTCGACTAGGTACCTAAAAATTATAAGACATGAAATCATGAGTTCACTGACCCAGAGAGTTTTGTGGCAAAAGACGAGAATGAAAGCAATGGAAATAAGATTAAGTTGAAGAGACAAATGAAATCAGGTTATGAATGTGTTAGGCAATGAAGAGAGACAAACAAAGCATTATAACAAAATAGATGTTTCAAAATTTTCAACACATTCACGTTATCAACATATAAGGCAGAAACTAATATTCGGTAGGTCTATCACTCTTATAATTTCAATAAAACATAACCCTTATCCCTCCAATTTACATATTCGAGTGGCCACTCGAATTGCACACATATCAAACTTTGAAACAGGGTCGACCGCGTGTTTCGGAATAACCGTTTGGAATTCTAAACTCCAGAATTCCTCCGGGCTATCCTCCGAATAGGAATTCCAGGAGTTCGGATCGACAATCCGATATTGCCCAATCCAAATCACCTAAGAATTTCCTAGGGCCCAGCTTATCATGCATATAGGTTTAGAGCAAACGAATGAACATTCATGAACTTATAAAGTTCAAATTCAAACACATATAATCATGTCAATCGTATTCATGGAACAAGGATTTGATTGTCGAATAAGTTCAACAATTGAATTGGAAATTGGATCACGAACTACGGAAAAATCGTTTTGAAATTTTTGAAATATCGAAATAAAGTGAGAAATGGACCTAAAATAATCAAAAGATCAAAAATAAAAAATTTTGGAACTGTCACGGGCGCAACTGCGGTCAAAAATGGGCGCGGACATGCTAACGCAGCCCACGCCGCTGTCCCGGGCGCGACTGTGGTACTGTTCACGCGCGATCGTGCAATGAACAGTACCTTATGAACAGAATTTTTTTTTTTTTTTAAAAAATTCAGAATTTTTATAACAACTTTTGTAAAGAAAGTGCTATTGAAATCTAAGTCTAAACAATTGTAAAAATTAAGGAAAGTAACAAAATCTATTTTATCAAATCTCATTTCCTCTTCAGTTTTGTCTTTTTTTTTTTTTTCTTCTTCTGAAATTTACTTCCATTTTTCCAGTAGAAAACCTGAGAGCTTTATTTGTATTTTTTTTTTATCTTAAAATTTTAGGTTTCCCAAAATTAAAAGTTTATATGGTTTTAACTTTTATAAACCGATTTTTACGTCTTTAGGCAACATTCCAATGTCCATGGCTCCAAGTCCCTTTCCAAGCTATGGGAATAATTGTAAGATGTTCAAGTCCTCTTGGGATTCTCATATCAAGAAAATATGTGCTCAAGATCATGAAAATCAAACGTCGAAACAAAACAACGAGCATATTTCGTACTTGAACTTGAACATAACTAACATAGCCAACAAGAAAATCAAATAGAGATGGGAGGAAAGCCACAATACTCACAATGGTCCTTAGCTTCGATTTTTCGTAGGTTAATGATCAAGTATTTCAAGTCGAACCACCTAAAAACACAAAAACTCACTTGATGATTTTTTTTTTTTTTTGATCAATATACAACTTAGTTTAACAACTTTAGAGGGTTCAAGAGCTTATTAGGGACTTGATCTTACTTACCAACAATTTCTAATGGAGTATATACCCTCTTTTCCTTCTTTTCTTCTTGATTTTCTTAGGAAAATAGTTGAAATATATGGATATATGTGTGTGTATATAAAGTGCCGAGAGATAGGGAAAGATGGAGGAGAATTGTTGCTGTTTTTTGAAGAATTTGTGAGGAGCAAATGAATCACTTGGTTCAATGTGTTCCCATTTATAAACTTAAAGAAACCATTTACTTGGCCACCAGTTTTTTGCCAATATAAAATGTGATGAAATCCCTTAATTTAAGGGGATTTTTCGGCTGCTAATCCAAGGAAAATCTGATCAGATTTTTTCCTTTTTTTTTTTTGAACAAATTAAAATTTTGGGCCTGAAGTGTTGGGCTGAAAACTGGGCTTAATTGGGCCAAGAATTGGGCCTATGTTAGGCTAAAAATTGCATAAACGGGGCTTCGCAAGTTAGAAAAATTTTTCGATTGTAAAGAAATTATTTTAATGTTGAAACGATTTTAACGAATTCAAAACCGATTTATTGTTTGAAAAATAGTGAGTTAGATTATTAATTAGGGAATTTTCGAGGTGTTACACGGGCGCATAGAACTGAACCCTTGCGCCCCTCGCGGGCGCAAGCCACCACTCATTTAAGCCAGCCGCGGGCGCAACGAAGGAAAAAAAATAAAAAAAATTTGTCGGCGCCGCCAAGGGTGCCAAAGGGGTTGAAATTGCCTCCAATGGGCGCAACCTGTCCTTCTATGTGCCTATAGGGGGCGCAACCCAAAAACAAAATTTGCTTTCTTTTTGTTTTTTGCGTTTTGCTTCAAAAATAATGTTTTTACCTCACTGCCAGAAGAATTTTGCTAAAAATCTAACTCATTCATGTTGTAAATATTGAAAATTTTGTAATATTACGTTGAAATGTAATAAAATTTCACAAATAGAGAGTTATTAGAGGGGTGAATGTTCATGTAAAAAATTTTCAATTACTCTGCTTTAGTAATTTACGCTCTGCAAAAGGCAACCCCCTTTATGATTTGAGATGCTCACCATCTCCAATTCCCTTTTCAACTGTTGGCCAACAACACAATGACCAATGTACCCTTGTCATATTTGTATAGTGAATGTTGCAATTTCAGTCCCATAAGTTAGGTCAATTCTAGTTTTTAGATTTATTTCTTTGAAAATTAGCATATTAGTCCCACAATTAGTCCCGCCGTTAGCTTTTGGACGGAAAAAGTATAAGGCATGTGCTGGATCCGTTAAGTCTTGAAAAAATTACATTTTCAGTCCCCCAAGTTGGGCTAATCTTGATTTTCGATCCCGACTTATGGAACTAAATTGCAATTTTCTCAAGAATTAACAGATCCCACATGCACCTTATGCTTTTTCATCCGAAAATAACGGCAGGACTAATTTTGCAACATCTTCAAAAGTTGTGTGACTAAAATACTAATTTTCAAATAAATGGGACTGAAAACCAAAATTGAACTAACTTATAGAGCTAAAATTGTAATTTTCTCTATTTATATACTTACACTCTTATTTATTTTTCAATTATTATTTATCTTTTCATTTTGCTTTTTATTATTTCTTCTCTTCCCGCACTTAACAGCCACATCGCCATCATCACCACTACCACCATAGCCATTTCACTTCTAGAGTTATCGGCATTGAACCACCCCAAGCACCGTATTGCAGCCGCCATGGCCACCGGCCAAACTCTATGAATTTCATGACATGAAAAGATTTATCTTAGACAATTAATTATAAACTTATCACTACACCTCAAAATTTTCCGTGAACTTTGGCTATCTTGATTATTTCTGTGCTTACTTCTACAATAATACAAATTTATACTCTTCATTACCAAAAAAATGAAAAAACCAAAATTAAAAAATCAAAAGATTATTTTTAGGAAGACATAAAGAGAAAGAACAAACCTTCAATGGTGGTGTGGGGGAGGGGTGAGAGCATGAGCGTTAGGTGTGGTGAGGGTTGCCTGAATGTGACTTGCGTAGTGACGTCTCCAGGATCTTAATTTAGTGGGGTCCTTTTAGAATATTAGTAAAAGACAGAAATTATTTTAAAAAATTATCTCTATTATAAAAGTATGAAAAATTAGCATACCAAAACATACATTGTTCTAAAATAAATAAAAATATTCATATATCTAATAATTCAAAAAAAAAAAAAAGACTATGAAAAGATTGATAAAAGAAGTCACTAAAATACTATTAAATTAATAAAAAAAAAGAAATTTGAACTCACTACGATGGCTTGAGCTTGATAAATTGGTAGAAATTTAATAAGCACCAATTGTGGACAGAATGATTTATTTGATATTCAGATATTAATCAAAGAAAACAAAAATAGTCCAATTGAATGTCTCTTCAAATTTTAAATTCTAGAATTTTAGTGCCAATTGATCCTTCGTGTTCCAAAATTTTCGTATTTCATAGTTCTAAATTTTTATTTGATTATTTGCTGCTAATTTGACAGTGAGATCCCACACATATATATTTTATATTCTAGTATTTTTTAACAATATATATGTATATAATATACTATTAAAAAAAAAAATCTTTTGGGTCGTGGGACCCCACTACCATCAATATGGCATCACCTCTGGTGGCTGGCCTTGCAGTTTCAGAACTACCAATACCTCCCTAATGAGTTTATAAAATTATATAAAGCTTCCCTATCGTTAGAGCTTTGGATAGAAATACACAGACAACCTGGTGGTTGAGTCCCTAATAGTTCGAAATTTTGAAAAATGAAAAACAGAGAAAGAAAGGTAAAAGACTTAAATGCCCTATTTTCTTCACTGGCTATTGCAAATAGAAGAGACTCGCCAAAGCCAAGGCAAGGACTGCTGAGTGCTGAGTACCAAATCCTTCTTGAGACCCGATTGAAGGAACAGAGAGAAAGTCATAGTAGGAGCTTGGCCAAGAAGAGGTCTAGACTCCTGCAGCCTGTAAGCCATCAATCGGTGCTTACGATTAATGTTGTTGTATGGGCATTTTGATATTAAAATTGTATCCTTTCATTATCCAACTTATTATCTCAAATTAATGTGACAATGTGATAGGGTTAGTGGATAAAATGCTAATTATATTTTAGTTAACTCATTTTTTATAGCCACTATCACTCCACATGCTAACTTATTACACTATTATATGCCAATATTATTTTATCCTTTCATATCCTCATATAACTCTCATATTATTACTTCACTACTCCATGTTTTTATGATATTTATTCCCACTACTTTTCATTTATTTCATGAAGGTCTTTTCACACCAATAAATAGGGGTCATTTTCGTCTTATAAATCACTTAAAAAATACTTACAACATATACACACATAAAGAGAGTTTTCTAGTTGAAAGAGGATATTCTTTGGGATTGTTAAGTCACACGATGTTGTCAGGTTGTTGTATCCTAGAGGGAACAAGTCAATAGTGTTACTATTGAATCAGTGAGAAATCTTTACTGCAATGAGCTTGAATCTCCTTAAAGAAAACGAGATATTCTTGCCTTAGCCTGAAGTTTTACTTTGTAATTTTTCAATTGTAGTTGTACTTTTACCAACAAGATTATTCCCAGTTCTGGGTTTTGTATGTAATTGTTGGGATCCCTTTCTAAAGGACCAATTTTGAGTTGAGATACTCCTGATTGATTTTAGGCGAGAATGGTGATTGAACCGTCCTTCATCTAATATTCTGTTTCCGATTAAAGATTTTGAGATGTTATTGGTTTTATTGTAATTCATCACTCAAACATGTACCTTTCTGTGTATTTTTCTCTGGCGTCCGACTTAGCTTGGATTTTTTAATCTCCGATCTTATTGAAAAATTCAAACTAATTCTTGATGAAGGAAAAATTGGGTATAGTAGGGCAGTTGATGGATTGATTTGACGAACTGTTCCTTGCATTCTAGAAAATTACAAATGCATCCCTTGCACGAGTGGAAAATTACCGAGACCTCTCTTGTAAAGGTTATTTTATTAACAAGGGCAATTTTATCTCTAGAAATTCAAACATTAAGGATGAAAGTAAATTAGGAATTTCAATTATTTTTTGAATGACATCATCAACTTTCATTCAAAGCCCCAATGATATGCGAGATCTATGTAATTTTGTGAACTTATAAGGAAGGCATTGGTAATTTTAAAACCGCGAGGGGGTGAGCTAGTAAATATTATGTCTCAAAGGAGAGGTAAATATAATTAAGTATTTAATATCTACATACATATATACATGTGATACAATAGCACATATAAATGTATAATTGTGTGTATATCTATACATATTTATAAACATATGATACTAAATATACATATATATATATATATATGAGATTATCTTTTTATAAAATATTTTTGTATTCCAATCAAATGTAAGTCAATGTCTTTAGGTAGAAACAATCCCATGGTTGAAAGGAGAGGGGCAAAAATGACATTTTATATTGAAAAATCAAGTAAAAATCACACCTAGAGTGTATGTACATTTTGAATGCCCTTTACACCAAATAATATTAAGGAAATTTTATCAATTACATAAAATAATAAAGGGGAGAAAGTTGACAACTAAAAGTTTCCCATAAGTGTTTTTTGGCAATTAACTCAAAAACATTGTCAAAGGTAAAAGAATACTTTTACCTAAAAATTTTTCCCACAAACACATAAACGAAATTGACATTTCCCAGGAAAACAGGAAGAAGGAAAAAGACAGAGCGGACAGGTCATAATATTTATTGCACATGAAGATGTATCTATATATATACTAGAAAGGTGCACATTCGTTGCACGTGTTTTGTTATCTTTAAAATATGAATTTATTATTATTATATTTATAATAATTGAAATGTCATTATTTTATTTATTTTATGTATTCAAATAATTTTATATAAAAGAATTGATAAAATAGGTTAATTTTCGCTAATCAATAATTGTAACAATTTATTTAACCAATAAGAAGAGTACAATTATTTTACTCATTTTGACACCATCACTCCTTTTTTTTTTTTGATCATTTGAGCTCTCTTTCTTTTGTCATTCTTCTTGAACTCTCCAAGAGTTTGGTCGTCATTAGAACTTTCGATATTGATGTTTGGTTACTCCTTTTTAGTTACTCGTCTTTTTTTTGTTGGAGTGTCCACCCTTTTGGTTGTACTGTTGTCGTTACTTTTAGTTGACTCATTTGACAATATTTGTGTATTCAAATAAATCACACAATCACAAAATAATTCAATTTATCAAACATATAACAAGAAATTAAAAAGGAAAAGATATATTACTTGAAATCGGCAAACCCAAAAATTAAATTAAAGTGAGTCGAAGCTTGTTGTTGCAACAGTCTCTTTAATGCTTTATTTGCCCCTATACGGTGCTCGAAAGTTAACGACAAAAGGCCTCCCAAGATAGAATGACTCTCTCTAACCAAAGGCGACACTCCAATTGATCGTACAAGGACTCTCTCCGGCCAAAGGCAGCACTCCAATTGATCGAACCAGCAAACTCAAATTGACTTGGAACACTTTTTTATGAATAATGAATTTGTGTGCTTAGTGTAGTGCTCAAATAAATGCTATAGGATACTTTTTTTGATATAGACAAAGGTCTAGGCTCTCCGTATATATAGGTTGTGATGTGACTCTATATAAGGGGGCACCACTGATGACGAGCTATAAAATTTACTCTATAAGGCACCACTTAATGTGATTTAGCTAAAAGCCACACTTTAAGAAACCTCACAACTCTTTGAATAAAGAGTTACGCTAAAATACGCATCGTTGTCTTAATCAACTCATTCACTTTAGCTTTAATTTTTGCATTCACATTACGATGAATTTTGATAAATAAATTTTTATTAAAATGGAGTTTTTGGGAAAAAGAAATAATTAAAAAAAAAACACTTTTATTAGTAATTTTATTCTTGATAAATATTACACGTAATGTGGAATTTATTTTAAAAAGATAAACCTGCTTTCTAGTGTCCATTTTCTTAATATTTTTGTGCCACCCGGTATCACCTCTTGGAAAAAGAACCGGATATTGCAATGGGTCGCAACATCCATAATAATGCTTTACTCTATATTTATGACCCAAATATGCATGAACTACATTATCTCGTTCCATCGCCATATTAGGATTATTTCCTTCCACCCAAATAGTAGCAACTTGATTAGCACTTGGAGAATTATAAACCCCGTTGATCAGTTTTACATCTTTTGAAACATGGAGTTGGGCTTCATTTATGGAAGGGTAATCCTTGAACCTTCTGAAGATTTTTGCATATGGATTTATTTCCATAATTTTTATAAGCTTCCTAACAATACCCTCCGAAAATGATGAACTATCAAGTACATTCATTCCATTTTCAACCTCATTTTCAGTTTTCACAAAGTACAATTGAAAATTCCTAGGGCCATTTTTATTAGGAATTAACCCTGGAAGATCATGATATACTATGCCTTGTGCTCGGAAAGTATAAACCCCACGTCTAGCAGATGCAAGCTATTTATCTAATTTTACACCAATGAGGTAAAAGAGAAGATGTAGTTCAAGCCACGAATATTTTTTCGAAAGTTCACGGCCTCTTCCAATTGAGAAGTATACAAATCGTATAATTCATCTGGCATCTGAACAGGAGCAAGTTTGATTTTTTCCATTGGCAAAACAAAATGTTTGGGGCTCATATTCAAATCTTACGGCACCATAATGGATGCAATTGAGTACTCTTTTCAGTTCATGAATCTCTGAGCATATAGGATCATAAATTATCAAACCTAACAAAATATAGCATCACAAATTAAATTTTTAGTATAGGAACAAGTTTAATAGAATATTGTATTTACTAAGAAAAATTATAGAATCTTGACCTTTTGATTGACAATGAATCATTTGGGTTCTAAAGAGCCACTTAATTGGCAATAGTTGGTAACTGTAATAATTAGGAATTGAGTCTTTTTCAACCAAGGGAACACCTGAGGATGAGGTGTTGACTTCTTATTGTTTCTGTTTATTCTCATTCCTCCTTTTCTTGTTTTCCTTCACTTTATTTATATATTCCTGCCTCTCGATAATACTCAAATAGGCATATTTTCTCTTCATCCTATTTAGCCTTCTTTATTGGAATACACCTATCATAATAGTAGAATTTGAAAATTTCTAAGCACTTATATATACACACAGATAAATATTAGTGAGATTTTACTAAATAGCTCTACATGTTCATGTTTTAAATATATGTATATATATATATGGAAATAATCAATAATAAATCAACTGTACTTAAAGATACATCCATAATGACAGTTTCTTGATGAATTACCATTTTGAAGAATATTTTTACGAAATATAAAAAACACAATTAGTAAATTTGTAAGTAATTTTCAATGTATAAAATTAATTATTAGATAAAGTGATAATGCAAATCTCTAAAATCACTCTTCAGTAAACCTTTGCAATATAATTAATAAACATGAAACCTCTGCAACAGAACTGAGCACATGTTATAATACTCATCCCGTAAAATACAAATTTAGCACCTGGGGTTCTACCTAGGAGTCAATTTTGCTGCATTTTTAGAATTGCAATTTTTAAATTAAATGATTTAAAAAACGAAGAAGAATAGAGGAAGAAAAAAAGAAACAAAAATGGAGAAAGTAAAGATAGAAATGGTTTTGGAAGATTGGATAAAGAAATGGGTGTTGGAGAAGCAAAGCTCCTAATTTCTCTATTAACTACTATGAAAAATTGTAGATGGTTGGAGTACTATTTTGTTGTAATATTGAAAAATAAATAATTAAATTGAAAAACATGTGTTTCACGGAAGTGAATAGCCATATTGTAATTGTCATGTCTTTTAACAATTCGGTTTTTATTTTTTTAATAAATGTGACTTTTTCATTTTATTTTATGCATTTTTGACAATATTGTAATTTTCTCATGATTCAAGGGTATTTTTTGTACATACAAAAAATGGAAGAAACTATTAAGAGATTTATACTTTTATAATTAGTATAGATATAGATATAGATATAGATATAGATAATATATACATATGATAAATTTTAACGCCCAGTAGGAAATAAAAAGCCGGCCAAACGTTCAGAGGAACTGCTCTCTTGGCTGGCGGGCAGGAGCTGACCTTAACTTCCTCTTCTAGTCTTCTTTGATTTCCCTTTCAGAAAACAGGAGAAACAACCAATCGTATCTCCGCGGAAATGGCTGAGTCTCCATTCAAGGCCGATATCCTCAAAGGCCAAGTAGCTCTGCTGACCGGAGGCGGGTCGGGAATCGGGTTCGAGATTTCCGCACAATTTGGAAAACATGGAGCCTCCATAGCTATCATGGGCCGTCGCAAAAAAGTCTTGGATGACGCCGTTTCAGCCCTCAAGTCCCTCGGCATACCCGTAATCCTCTCGCTGTCTGGCAAAAATAATGTTCTTTCATTGGTTTTCAGTTAAACTAACTTGTTTTGAGTTATTTAATTTGAAGAAATTGAGCATCGCCCGTTTGTGTTTTCACTCTGTCAATGGACTAAATCTGCTGATTTGAATGATTAATTAGTTATACAATGCCTGGTATCATGTATCCATTTCTTATTGTACGGTTACCAACGAATCACTGCTATTTGTGCTATTATAGATTTCATCTGCGTATTTTCTTAAGAAAGTTACCTTTGATATAGCTTCTGCTGCTTTGATCAGAGTTCTTGTGATGATTCCACCACCTTTTTTCTTTTTTTTTTTTGTTCTTTTATATTCACTAGGAATGGATATATTCATGGTCTTGCTGTTTGGTACGCAACTAAAATTTGTTTATGTTGCCCACAGTCTGGGAATCTTGTACGCTGCATAAATATACAATTTTGCTATTTGTTCTTTATGGGCATTATCATCTGTCTCTTTAGTTTCTTTTTCTTATGTTTCCTGCTTTCAGGCAGTTGGGTTTGAAGGGGATGTTCGGAGACGGGAAGATGCTCAAAGAGTTGTGGAGGCAACAGTGAAGCATTTTGGGAAGCTCGATATTCTTGTGAATGCTGCTGCTGGAAATTTCCTCGCCGCAGCTGAGGATCTCTCTCCCAATGGTTTTAAAACAGGTCCTAGTTAGATCTTTGTTCGTAGTTCTTGATTTTATGAGTTTGGAGTAGTCGGCTTTCATATTTGTTAGCTCAGTTCATGATTCAACTTGTTCACAATCAAATAGCCGTGCTTTAGCTTCTGAAAATGAATATATAAAAAAGAGAGTATCTAACAAGAGTTGAGAAGCTTGACATTTGTTGGAACGTCAAGATTTTAGAGTAAAATCCACATGTTAATTGATAACAGAAATCAGTAAAACGAAAAACGAAAATGCAGAGTTGTGTTGTGATGTGTTTAACACTTTCATGCATTTGCAGAAGACCTCATTTAGTTTCATGTGATTGTGATCATTTTCTGCAGTGATGGATATTGATTCTGTTGGCACGTTTACAATGTGTCACGAAGCACTTAAGTATCTTAGGAAAGGTGGACAAGGAAGAAGCTTATCATCGAGTGGAGGATTTATACTAAATATCAGTGCCACATTGCATTATACAGCAACCTGGTACCAGATCCACGTATCTGCAGCCAAGGTTTGTTGTTCAATGCTTGCAATGAATATAATTAGATTTTCTTAGGAAATCTTTCATCGAAGTCTCTCTCTTTCTACAGGCAGCTGTTGACGCGCTGACAAGAAACTTAGCCCTGGAATGGGGTACGGATTATGATATAAGAGTGAATGGAATTGCGCCGGGTCCTATAGGAGATACACAGGGCTTGAGTAAACTTCTGCCTGAAGAGATCATTAGTGACAAGGCCAGAGATCATTTGCCTCTCTATAAAGTTGGTGAGAAATGGGATATTGCCATGGCTGCTGTTTACCTTGCTTCAGATGCTGGTATATCATCTTCTATTCCTCCTTTTAAGTATATTCTAATTGGAAAATTACCTGAACACCCCCGAGATTTAGCTCAATTACAGAAGCACCTTATGTGGTTTGAGAAATTATAACGACGCTCTTTGCCTGTTGACAAAGAACTCAACGGGTAAAAATTTAAGAATGTTAAATTAACAAGGAGTTTACTTTTAATGTTTCAGTCAATATATTAAATACTCCAATGTCTAATCATAACATTATACGGGTTCTTAAATTTTCCATCAACTGAACTGCCAAAAACGGGTGTTATTATAATGTCAAACATAATAGGACATGTTTATGTAATAAGGCTTAACCCAGTGTCAACGGTTCTTATCCCTATTCTTATTGATACTAATTAGTCTTTGGGCTTAGGCAACTTATAAATTAAAATATAATGGTATTATTTTGGTTTGCTATGTTTATGTGAAGGTAAATACATTAATGGAAGTATACTTCCTGTTGATGGAGGACTGTGGTTGAGCAAACCTCGTCAGCTGCCGAAAGATGCAGTCAAACAGATCTCTCGAACTGTAGAGAAACGATCTCGAGCTGCACCCGCTGGGGTTCCTACAAGCAAACTGTAGCCCAAGCATAATTAGTGCCAAAAGGTTGACTGGGGATTCAATTATTAGTATACTTGTGGTGACTTTGTTACATAGTAAATTCTGAAGAAATAATGTGATCTCCTTTTGGTGAAGCAAAACGGACTTCATAATCATCTATTCAAGCAAACTGGTCTGGCTTGATTGGCTCTTTCATGTTTGAGTTTATGTTGGTGTTCGTATTGCTTTAGGTATGAAAATGAAAGTATGATCAAATTAGTTATGCGAAATGTTGATTTATTCTTCTCAGGGATAATGGCATTAAGCCACTTAAATAATTGATATTTTTGCACTTTGTTATCTAATTCTTATAAAAATAAAAAAATAAAATCACTCTATTATCTTAATTCCACAAAATTTTAACCTCTTAACTTATTATATTTTTTGGTGAAAACATTCCATCAATAAATGGCATTGCACAAAATTTTGAGAAATTCAGATAGTGAAAAAAAACTTTGTTTTGACCAATTCTGTTTTACTATTCATACATGTATTGTGCGTAAGATAATTTCGATGAAATTTTACATTAAAAAAAAACACACACACACACCTAGGTTATGAAAATTTCACAAAGTTAAGATGGCACAATAAGACTTTCTTGTTTTTATTAGGTTATAAAATACAAAAATGTCTATTGATCAATTAGCCTAATGATATTTCCTCTTCTTTTTAATTAAAGATACTATTTTGACATAAAAGTGGCAACAAATATAGTATTTAATTTATTTGTGGGACAAATTGTTTACTCAACATATATTTTTGTGTAAAAATCCGATAAATCCAAAACATTTTTATTTTTAGAATCTCACCCAACTCTATTTTAAAAAAGAGTGACAAAATAATGTTAGAGAAACTTTAGAAGATAATGACAATTTTTGGTCTTAATCTTCTTTAATTTTTTTTCCAGTCATTTTTTCCAATTATAATTTTTTTGGTTTCCAACTCCAATTTCTCAAATTCAATTTTCAATTGTGGTATTTTATATAATAAATCCAAGCAAAAATATCTAAATATAATTAAGAAAAATTTATAATATTTTTAATTTCGTATAATAAAAGATGTAAGCACACACATAAGCATGCAATAATCGTTAGTAGGAAAGAAAAAAAATAAATAAATAACAAAAACAAGAATTGAACTAACTGTCTAATCCTGTGCCGATAAACTAACTTGCTCTGGCTGTTGATTCTCAGTGATCTTAAAATATCCTTTCCATAAAAAAGCAGCAGATGTGATCAACATCTGTGCATGGGTGCCGGAAAGATATCGAGCGGTTGATAAGGGAGACGATCAAGATGAGGCACTGGACCATCCTGTAGAGTAACACATGAAATTCAGAAACATAATCCTGAAGAGATCAGGACAACAAGGTAGTGATTGAAAAGATTCTTACAGCAGGATAAGCCAGTACTACTTTTGATGTTTAAGATAAAAACACTGTTCCAAGACTCTTTAAAGTGGTGTATTTTTGGTTGCATATAGAGTAAAGATGAAAGGAAAGGCATGTATTACCTCTTCCTCGCTAATCTCGAAAACTTCCGCAAAATCTTCAAACATAATTGGTGATAACCCTTTAATTATTTCTTCCACTTCCTGGAAAGACGACATTCGGTGGAAATTAGAACAGATCAGACTTAAAATTGTTATGAGAAAGATAAGAAGATGATGGCAAAATGTCAATAATCAGTACTACAGATCATTTGCCAGACAAAAGAGCCTAAATAAGGTATCAAATACCTTCATGAATGGAGACAAAATTGATGAAAACTTTTTTGGTTTAATCAACTTTTTTTTTTTAATTGTTATGCACAACAAGAATAAGTATCTTACCGATCCAGTAACCCTCGAATTTTGTAACAGGCGTTCCGCAATCACGTCTAATATGTGCCTGTTGTCCCTCAGTCCCTTCAGAGCAAGTTCCTCTGTCTCATCAATGCACTGTCATCAAGACAAAATCCATTGTTACATGAAGAGGTAAACTCTGAGTAGGTAAAATAAGAATAAAATCTGACAACAAACAGCATATTTAACAATGTGCTTCCAATCTTATCCTGTTTGCTATATATATACCATCAAATCCTACTAAAATGTCATCTTTTCATCTTATACTTCATTTTCTGTGCTCGTAACGGTATTGGTTTCAATCCAAGTCATCCATGGATTCTGATATAATTAGCTTCATCTTTTCAAGTGATCTTATCTTTTTACTTTTGTTCAGATATTGGTTTGTGTCGCACTTGGTTATGATTTTCATTTGGAGCGGAGAATGGGACTATGCGAGAGTTGCCCCATATTATTCAACTAATTGGGAAACACGATGGTCAATAAATATGAACCTTAGCCCATCCTTAAATCTTTACATACCATTAATAAGAAAGCCACAGAAATTCATGCAGCTGGTGATAAAATTAGCATGGCATGTACTCATATTTTTATATAACAGCAAAAAACAGTATCATGAATAACTAGAGTTACCCTTGTCAACTCCCTCATAAAAAGCTCAGAGACTTCAAGTGACATGCTTGCAGGAATCACACGACGATCATCCCACTAGTGTCAAGAAAAATGAAACAAAATTAGTCATTTGAGCATTAGCAGTTAAAGCTCAGAGTTCTATGTTTCACCATATTCAATGTATGATACCCTGTATTTTATTACTTCATCCTGTGGCCTATCTGCTGGTCGTCGATCAGCCAACTTAATTCTTTTTGTTAAAGGAGTGAGCCCCAACCTATGATTGCTTGGGCTTATTACAATTTCTCGAGCAAGCTGAAAGAGATAAACTTGAAGAAGTGAACACAATACAGCAATTTCCAGACAATAATGTATTTGCAATTTCCCCTTCTTAGCCACACAGAGCAGGTAACTCTGTATGAAGGTAAGGTCCCACATGCCTTCACGCGTACCTTAGTAATTTTCTTTAGATCATGTCTTCCTCCGTCAGTTACGTCATCACCAAATACAATGTGCTCGGCACATCGCCCGCCATGAGCAACCACCATTTGCATTTTGAGGTACCCAATGGTCGCAGCACCTTGAATAATTTTTTCTCGAGGGTAAAAAACAGATATAGCAGTTTCCTGGACAAGCAGACAACAGATAAAGGCCATCTAATGTCTGTCCATAAATATATTCAATTCATATATACTGACACTATGTTATACCTTTCCACCAGGTAGCAGCTGAGAAAATGCATGCCAATCAAATCGAGGGAACAAATGAGCCAACACAATGTGACCAGCTTCATGTACCGCGAGTAGTCTCTTTGTTTCTAAAGATACCTACAGAATGTTGGGATGATACCACAGATATGATAAATTATACACAAGTCAACCCCTTCCACAAGTGTTATGAAAGAAACCATACTCTTCGTTCACTTTTTTGCAGCTCTTCCTCAGTGAGAAGCACACCCATTCCCTCAAGCAACTGCTTATCCAATACATCAACAATATCTTGCTGGTAGATCTTCGAGTGCCCTTTCCTAACCTGTTTCGAAGCATTACTAATCATCAACTAGGAGCCTTCCACTATGGATTGAGAGCATAACAGGCTGAGAGCATAACAGGCCAATAGACACAAAATGCACCCCACATGGGATGACAAGTTGTGACACAACTAATAGAATAGCGTGGCATATCAAAGTGGGCACTGCATCCTCTAGAACAGAGAATTTTACTATGACACGGGAGTTATTGTTAGGTAAGAGGTGATTTCTACGGTTGGCGTGCAAAAATGTATTCTGTGATTTTATTCCCGAAGATGGACGCAGGCCATATGGTAGGAGACCAAACATAAAAAGTAGAACTTCACACGGAATATAGGCCGTAACTTTCCATTTTAGGACGAAGAATTCAATAACATACAAAGTTTTTGATATTAAAAGATAATAATGAGCAATGGACCAGTCACCTATCTTTCGCATATGCCAGAATAAAAAGCTCCTTATCAGCATCTTTCCATGATATTGGACATACATGGTCATATCTATCCTTCCTTCATTTTTACTTTTCCAGAGACTCATATAGTTCTTGCTGCAGTAACTATGCAAATTATCTTCGCAATTAGCACTTCAATGCCGGAAAAGCTCACAATTGATTGTTCAAGGGAGAAACAAAACACAACACTTACCTTCACAGGAAATTGCAAAACCTATTTGCAGAAAGAGTGGGGGTGCGTGATAAGGTTCACTAGCCAGTAAAAATTTATAGAGAGATGGCAAATCAAAATGATATAATATAAGACTGCAGTAATTGCAACTTGACTGCACATCTAACCCAACCAGGAAAAATAAAAGACAAATAGGGACCAAAAAAAAAAAGAAAAGAAAAAAAAGTGACAGTGCTCTCTTTTCCGTGTTCTTCTTCATGGACATATATGCACCGGTGAAGTCAACTTAGAAGACAAAGCAGAAAAATACACCTCAAGTACAAAAGCACTTGCAATAAGTAACACAAGAAGTAAGTTATCTTGGATGAAGCACAAAGAACTTACAGACATGATTCCTGCTTCATTGACTAGGTTACGTATATCTGCTCCTGAAAACCCAACAGTGCGGAAGACAACCTGTAGAGGTGGAGAAAGGAACATGACCTAAGCTGAAAATTATTCTGTATCTATACTGAGACCAGGACAGTTCCTTAAACTCTCAGTAAGGGGTAGATTTCATGAGGATTCCATCCAAAAGAAGTTATAAGCAGGCAAATAGTTTTGAATGTGTCACAAAAGCAACCAAAAGAAGACAAAAAATTAAGACAAGATCATACTTAAACAGAACATAGAATAGGTTAAGTGAAAACAACCTTTTCAAAATCAACATCCTCAGCAAGCTCCTTCCCGGCACTGTGAACACCAAAGATTTGCACTCGTTGCTTTGCATCAGGTAACCCAATATATGCACGGCGGTCAATACGGCCAGGACGAACAAGCCGTTTGTCCAATACATGTGGTCTATTAGTAGCACATATGAAAATAACAGCTTGCTTCAGTGAGAATCTATCAATACCGGTTCTCTCTTTCCTGCGAACAACAAAATTTTCCTGAATGAAGCTTTGATGTTCAAACTTCTCCTGCAAGTTCTGATTTGCCATGCGTGATTGAGATCAGGGATGTTCAAATCTCTAGTTTCATCACAAGATCATAGCATCACAAGAAGAGTGAAAAATTTGAGCATTCAAAGATTTACATGCGGTGGTTGTAGATAAATTTCCAAGGGTTAACACAGATTGCTATTCTCCCAACTCTTCTATTATTAATAAACCCATCACTATGGTCAGGTATGCCAGATTAGGACATCCAAGTCCCTAACAGTAAATGTATTCACCATCCAAATTTACATTACTTACTCTGCATCCAGCTGAGCAATCAGTGCATCAAATGTTGCTCCACTTTGTGGATCCCTCCTAGAATATCTTCCGGCAATAGCATCTATTTCGTCCACAAATACAAAAGCAGGTGCCTGGAGAAATGGGAGTGCCTTATTGATATATTTCTCCCGACAATAATCATGATCTCTTGTGCATGTTTGCTCACAGATATGATATGTCAGTGTGTATGTATGTGAGACGAGATCGGGTCCTCCTTCACACACATTACACATAGATATATATTTTTCCAGATAGTGCACATTAACAGCAACTACTTTCACAAATTCAGAACCCAGGGTGATGACATATGGTTTGATCTAGATATAGATATAACAATGCATTACAAAAATGTAAACTTACATTTTTCCTTGCCATTGAGAACAGTTGATTCATTTTGGCAGCACCACGTTTCTCACTATCTATAAACTCTGCACCGGAAGCAAAAACAAAGGGCACGCCACTTTTCTTTGCTAGTGTCCTTGCAAAGTGGGTTTTCCCTGTTCCTGGGGGCCCATACAGAAGCACACCCTGCATGGTAACGTTGAGTAAATTGTACCTTCTGTACCTAAATTATGGTTCAAATATATTGCTTCACCAGTTTTTGTATGGTATTAGCTTACCCGCACAAACTTCACCTCTTTCTCATAATACCGCATGGGATTTCTCATATACATCATCAATTCATCCACAAGATCCCAGATATCTCCTCCTAATATTACATCTTTATACATAGATTTTATTTGACCAACGTCACGACCAACTGGCTGAATGAAATCAATAATCCATTAAATATTACTCAAAAATAGACAAATTAGAGATCCAGTGAACTTCGGTAAAGACAGAGAGCGCTCACCAGAATGAAGTTTTCAGCACGTGCTTTATCAACAATCTGATTATATCTCTTATAAAGTAAAGTGTTGGTGGTAATAAGAAGAACCGACACAGATTCCCTGATGAAATATAAGATTATTAATCCAGGCAACAGTGAAAACACAGTTTTCAGAAAATAATGGATCTGCCGCTTCTGAAGAAGATCTACTTCAACTCCAGAACATGATATTGCCTCAAACAGAAATGGATCAAGTGGGATATCAACCTACACGAGTAACAACAAAAGTAAGCAAGAGGAAAGCTCAAGGAGACCATAGCAAACTCCTCCTCATTGTACCAACTGTTAGAATACAACAAGGATATATTGGACTCACAATATATTCTAACGGGAACCCTTCTTTCATGGTCACATACAACCTCTTGAGATCCTCTGTAAAGACAACGGCATCAACCTGAAAAAAATTAATTTGTATCAAGAATTACATGGCACATTCGTGAACATTTGAGAATTTCAAATAAATGCCTTTTGAAATACAAAACTCAATTTTCTAGGTGGTTGAGCTGCCATATGGGTAACAGGAGCTTCTGAAACTATTTTTATTTCATGCAGGTGTTTATCAGTTTAAATGGACCAAGATCATCTATTCACTATAATATCGATAAGGCTTTCTTTCCAGTGCTAAACAGCTATGCTCCAAAGACCATGCAAGTCCTGCAGCTGTGCCAGGGCCCAACCAAATTATAGGAAAAAATATTGAAACACAAGTGTCCCTTCTTAGCAGCATGCAAGAGATTTCATTACTAGACTTTCAAAGTGAACATGACCAGACACATATTATGTATCGTGAAGAAAGAAATTGTTCACAAAAGAAAAATTCAGATAACAAGATATGAGGAAGAGGGGACTTAAGAATGATATAATTTTCACCTCAGAGGAATCAAGCTTTTGAAGGAAATAAGTGTAAGGAAGTTTTGGACGGTAGCGCCACCATCTTTTGGAGATCCAGAGAGCCCTTGTTCCTTGTGTGTTTTTGGCCTTCTCAACTACATCCTTGCGAAGACTATTCTCAACCTCCTTCATGTCAAATTCCACCACATATTTGGAATTTAATGAATCGAGTTGTTCAGCTAAGTTCTCCTTTTGAAGAACTTCTTTCCATGCCACAAGCCTATCACGCCATGTTCCTCCAGTACCCTGATCCCCAGCTGTTGGAAAAACTTGATAAGAAAAGACAGAATAACTACAGAATCTGATTTAAACATCTTGTTATGCAGCATTCAGAATCATTTTCTCGATTGTCAGAAAAAAATTGATAAGAAAGGCCAGAAGGACAATAGAATCTGATTTCAACATCTTGTTACGCAGCACTCAGAATCATGTTCTCGACTATCAGAAAAAACTCAATAAGAAAGGCCAGAATAACAATGAAATCAAAAAAAGTAACTTAAAAGTCTTGTCATGCAGCATTCAGAATCATTACAGAACTGCCTGTGAGAACTATTTGACTGCTGAGTACTGAAGGTAATTGGTCAGCCTAGAGAACATGGATCATGTGGTACAAATCGAACAACCCAAAAAAACTGCATTTTCTCACAACATAAGTTCCCAAAACTATATTTTTCATCCCAGGAAAGATAGGATACCTACTTTATTTTTGTTACAAAAAAAAACCTACAAAATCTGATG
>JACFYI010003647.1:96903-112763 GCA_014898755.1 Handroanthus guayacan
TGGATGGTTCAAGGTTTGAATTTCAGTCATTTTGCTTGAATATTGGTTGCATCTTGCTTATTAATTGGATTAAGTTTCTCATGTTTACTGATTGAATGTTGGCTGCTTCTCGCTTTATATGCTTTGGGGTTGATGTTTTGGTTGCTGGTTTGAGATTGATATTCATGAGCCAGTGTGTTACTTGTATTTGGTTGTTGCAAGTACTTAGTATTCTTGGTGTTTGGTTGTCAATTTCATGCCTGGATAAGGTACACATCTTTACAGAGTTTGGAAAATTGTATAAGTGTTCATTTTTTGGGTTATTTTCTACAAGCAATTATTTTACTTAGGTTTTTGGTTGGTATTCAATCATTTTGCACATTATCTGGGGTGTTTGGTTATTTTGCTAGGGGAGTTCTAGGTCAGTTTGATTTATTGGTTCACTCTTTTATTTTTTGCACATGCTTTTCGTTTTTTCCTTTTGGTAATTTCACTTCGTTAAGTTTTTAGTCAGTTTATTGGTTTGGATTAGTTTATTGTAGATATAATCATTTTATATTATTTTTGCTAATATGAAAAATACATGAAATTTGGCACTAAGTAACCTCCCTATTCATCATAATAATGACAAAAATACATTGATTTTACAAAACTAAACTAATACAAACATTTATATAAATTAACAAGATTTTTCAATTACAAACTTTGACCTAAAACAGAAAACCTTGAAGCTAACACAATTATACCCTCACAATCAACATAAAGATAAGGATACACAATACAACAACTACTATCCAAGAAATATGTACATAATTCCTATTAATCTGTGGAGTAACCAAAGGTTTTGAGAAACTATTGACCTCTTCCCCAACTTCATCATCTTTCTCTAAGCATGCTATACTGTCATCCCCAAAAAGTTCTCTGTCTTTAAAAATTATCTCATCTGATTTGAGCCAACCGAAAAAATTGCATCTCCACAATGAGCATGAATAATAAAACTTTCCCTTTGACATTTCACTCTCAGATTCCACAACCTTAATCGTAATTTTTTCTTGCAATAGCAACAGGGGGGTGTTTCCATACCTCAAATCGACCACAGGAGTATGCACCATGCGCTTTCTTGTCTTGTTGAAGCTTGAACTCACCATTAATGGCCTTCTGCAAATTCTTGTTGGAGGTAGGAGGAAAGAAAAAGGTAAGATTTTGATGAGACACCTAGCAAATCTTCGTGCAATATGTAAAGGAGATTGGGAAGGGCAAGCTTGCCATTACAAAAGGATTTTTTTAGACCCAGTTACATTTACCAGCGCATTAATGGCATGCAAGAGACTTGGCTTGAATATGTTACTGCAGTTGAAAACACATGGGGTTTAGTTGCTATTTACGATATCATAGGGGTCTTTGTGCTATTTCCAAATAACACAGGGGGGCAAATTGCAATTCACCCAATCTACAAATGCCAAGGGCAGAAACATGAAGTTTGTTCTGGTGAAACACTTCTTTTATAATACAATAATATTAGGACAAAATAATAAATTATTGTAAATAAAAAAGATAAACAAAAAAAAAAAATCCTTTTCCCTAATATGAAATTAAACAAGAAAAGTTTCTTGATAATGCATATTATAGGCCGTTAAATAAGAAAAATTGACTGTATTATGCAATAGTACCTAACTATACATAAAATGCGATGATCTCATGTACCTATTTTGGTGGTATATTTTCAAGAAATATACTTAAAATATCTCTTAATAATAATTCATCCCAATAACAACTCATTAGGTAGTGGCCATGATGCTCATGCTCTAGTGGGGTCCTAGGACCCCTAGCGGATTTTTTTTTTTAATTAATGTATATAATATTTAAATATTAGATTAGAGCGCGGGCATGTGTGTGTGTGTGTGTGAGAGAGAGAGAGAGAGAGAGAGAGAGAGGAATCCACTATCAAATTAGTAACAAATTACTAAATGAAAGTTTAGAGTTCTAGAATATAAAATGTATAGAATGTAAATGGTCAATTGGCACTTAAATTTAAAATTTGAAAAGGCATTTAATTTGGCTATATTATTTATTTATTTATTTTAATCACTATCAAACTAAATTACTCCTTAAAGTTTCATATTTTTCACATTTTTCTTTCAAAGTTTATTTTTCACTCTGTCATGACTAGTGTTCGTTAGCTATTTTCAACCAATGTGTCAAATTCAATGCCATTTTGATAATTTAAAATTTTATGTTTTAATTAATTTACTAGTGTTTTAGTGAGTTTTTTTTTTCTTTTTGTTAATTTTTTACACAGTGTTCCGTATTACTGAATATGTGAATATTTTAATTATTTTAGCACAATATATATCTTAAAATGCTATTCACGCTACTTTTTTTTTTTTTTTTTTTTTTGTACAGATAATCTTTTCATAATTTATATCATTTAAAGTAGGAATTTTTCTATGGAGTTTTGGTAACTATATCATTTAGGAATAAAATATTCAGGTTTATCAAAAGAATTGAAGAGACCTCACTGAATTAAGATCCTAAAGTTGCCACTGCCACTAGGGGTGCACATAGTACGATTTTACTGGTTTTTAATGAAAATTTATTCTTTACCAATAACTGCTATTGTTGGATAATTAATACCATAACCAAACTTTTTGATACCAATGCTATTACTTTCAGCATATAATAACTTGACACTGACCTCCTGACTTCATATTTGATCTCCATGAATTTCTCTGAGGTCAAACTCTGGTGCTTGATCTTTCATAAGGGAAACCTCTCATCATACTGTAATCAAAGGAAGTCACTTGGCTACTTGGTCTTCAATGAGGAGGTCCAGCAACGCTTGCTTCTTCAATGATATCAACCACTATCAACCCCAAAAGAGTGCGCCCCTGAGCACGCTCGACCTCCTCAGTCCGGTCAGTCACTGTTCGTGATTGGACTCCACCCGACCCTCCCATCAAATGGGTACACAACAACCATCACAATCACATTAAATGTGCCTACAACTTCATTAAATCATACGAATCGAATTCTTGAATATCCATCTATACTGTGTCTATTTCGACACCTGCAAAAGTTTATTTGCCCATTTTTTCAGGTCGAACAAATTACTAATTGACTCCTATGACATCAACATGATTAGGGAATACACAATGACGATTCTATACGATTTTTTTCAATATTATATTTTTAAAACCTATACCGTACCAAAATATTCGATATGATTTTTATGAATATCAATACATTTAATTTTTTTCAAAAAAAAAAATTTACACCTTGGTACGTTTAATACGGTACGGTCTGATATAGTTCGATTTTAAAATCTATGAACACCCTTGCCACACACAACTCAATAAAAGTCAAATTCACTAATTTATCTCTTTATATTAAAGGATAATTACCTCTACACCTATGCAGTTTATCATAATTACCAAAACACCTTATAAGATTTGAATAATTACTATTACTTCCCTATTCTACAGTTCAGCTAATGCATAATTACAATTACACTCCCTGAACATATGCTTATACTACAATTACAGCCCCTGAATGTATACATATACTAGAATCACACCCCCTTATCCAGAAGGTTTAATTATAA
This sequence comes from Handroanthus guayacan, assembly GCA_014898755.1. Classification (NCBI taxonomy): domain Eukaryota; kingdom Viridiplantae; phylum Streptophyta; class Magnoliopsida; order Lamiales; family Bignoniaceae; genus Handroanthus; species Handroanthus guayacan. Next base: position 100,484 of record JACFYI010003647.1, read on the forward strand.
TATGTAATGATAACTATTACCTCAAGGGGCATAATGATAATTATCCAAACTTTAAGAGGTGTTCGAGTAATTATAACGAATCCCAAGGGGTGTTTAGATAATTATCCATTATGTTAAATTATCACTCTCTATGTATATGCATATGTTATAAATATTAGTCATATTTTAATTACTAAATTGAGTATTTGGGTAATTATCCCTGATATTAAATTCTCTCTCTGTATATACAAATATATTAAAAATATTAATCATTTCTAATTACTAAATACGCACAAAAGTAAAAGTTAACTGCGCATAATATTTGGAGGCATATATGAAACATGCATTAATTCTCTTAAGCGTGACCATAGAGTGTCCCTAGCTGCATACTGTGAGTTTGCGTGTAACATAATTCTAGCCGGCTTACATTCGCGCAGATGTGCGTGCGTGCGTACGTATTTGTGTGTTTTGTTTCCTACTTTTTAGGAAGAGACTTACACTTGTTCCTATATGCAATTATTAGTAGTGTATATTTTACAGAAATTATTTCGCTTCAATTTTACTCCCTAATTATTCTGATGAATAATAGACAAGATTAGTGCACAAACATATTACAAGAAAATTTTTCATCTCTATAATCCATAAGAGTAGAAAAAGCGTAAGAAGTATTTTCATTTCCTCGCACAAGATGCATACAATTTGCATCTCTCCCCCCTTTCTTTCTGTTTTTTATTATATTGCACCTATAAAAGCAAACATCAAAAAATAAAAAATAAAAAAAGGAAGAAGAAGAAGAAAGGAAGTGGATCGGAACAAGAGCTTGCAACAATGTAAGCTTTATTGTTCAATTTACTAATATGATATGATAGGTGTTAAAATTAGTAGAGTATGCAAAACCATTATAAATACGTCAAGGGGGCATGAAACTACACTAATACATCTAACACAAACTAACAACCTTGCAAGACTAATAGAGATCTGTCCAGAGGATATTCATAATAAACCCACAATAACGTGCACACAACTCACATGAGGATCAAACAGAAAGGGCTAAGAGTCGTCAGGCCGGCGCAGACCACAGTATACAGCTTTTTGGAACAGATGATGAACGTCCTCTGTTAATACTTCAGCATCTAATTTCTCAACGAGCGGCCAAATCTGTTGGGCATGGCATGAGAAAGAGGAAAATGAGAACAGAAAACAAAGAAACAAAAGGATTCAAAAATGGGAAGCTACATAAAGGCACAGCCCAGAACATCAAAAGAATCAGAAAACCAAAACTAGAAGACAGAAGCATAATTGTAACAAAGTAAACTTGAAGTAGATGACAACAAACATTGACTACATGCTCCTTAACCTAGAAAGTGTACGGACTGTAGAGAACTTAAGAACTTACTTCTGAAGCATATTGACGTGTGAATGCCTTGACATAACCAAGGGTTGATAAACACCACTGTTCCTTTTCACCAACATTATAACCATTTACTGTCCTGTCCCCATTAGAATGACTGCAACCACATCCAAAACCAACAGTAAGGAGCAGAAGAAGTAAAGAAAGCAACCAGTCAATAGAAAGAAATACAATATACATCCGGACTACATAGAGTTTAAGTGAAGTAGAGGGCACCTTTGTTGGGATCTTCCACCCTCTTTGTCCAACTGCATTGTTGATGTATCTTCATGATCAACGGCCATTTCTTCAGCCTCACCAGACTGGCGCAAGGATCCATCTGTATCCCGAAGTGGTTCCGCCAATACATTAGAGAAGCTTTTGTACAAGAAAAGGATTAATGCCTGCCATTGTCAATAACAAATTCAGTTAAGGAAATATTCTCAACACTTGATGAGATTATTTTAACTGAGAATACTCTCAGATCAATGCGACACATCATTAAGTAAAGTTTTCAACCAACAAAAATCCAGCACGCGTATTGTCATGTACCTCAATTTCATCAACAGCTCGTGCAAGAAGAGCCTCTTTTGCTTCCAATGATTCACGTGTAGAAACCTCCTCCCCTTTTGCTTTGTCAGCATTTGATTTCAAACGCCTCATTTTTGCAGAATTTTCAGCAAGAACAGGTTCACCATCCACAAGCGTAAGAGTAAGCTTCGATTGAGCATCCTCTAGATCAGCTTGGGCTTTAGATGCAGCTTCTGTGGCTAACACAACACTCTTCTTGAGGGATGATAACTCTTTCCTTAGATCAACAATACGATTGAATGTCTTGCTAACAGTATTTCTCAGAATCTGCAAATGAAAAGGAAATTCATTAATAACTGAGTAATTAAGAAGACAATGAAAGTAAGTAAACAAATAAACCAGCTGGCTGACAGTTTCTTACAGGTTTGAATTACATGTACTTAATGCAAAAGATAACTTTGTACAAGGTAACAGTTCAATTATACCTCCCATGGACGATCAGAAACATGAAATTGATCAACATTTGATGATGAGAAAACCCATCTCACAATAGCCACGTTAGATATAAGGCGATATCCCATCATTCTATCAATAGTTATGGCTGTCATTTGAGCATTGTTCTTCCAAAAAGAACTCACTTCAGATATCAGCATAACTTGCTTGTCCTGATCTGGACAAATCTTTGCAATGACTTGGCCATACCTCTCCAACACAGTAATCATGTGAGTAAAGCTTTTTGAACCAATACTGAGAAGAGTCTGAACAACCACTCTGAGTGTGACATCCAGCCCATGAGCTGGAAGCACATGATCTTCAATCCATGAAATAATTTCACGGGTAGTCGACCGTTCTTTGACCATGCCATTGAGTTCTGAGGAGAGGCCTCGCTCGGTTTGATCTCCATCTTCTGCACTGTATGTGAAATTTGCTGTACCTTTTGGTGGAAGCAACTCTTCTAAAGCAGGGGCACTCTCAATGCTCTGGACACATATGCACACACACCCACCCCGAAAGAAAAGAAAGAAAAAGATTACAAAAGAAGATTAAAAATAAACAATCCTAGTCAATTAGAAGTATAATTCAGATATATTCTATCATTTCCCTTTTATAGTTGTGAAGAATACAAGAACATTTAGCATATGAGCAACAAATCAATTTGGCATAATCTAACAATCAAGCAAATCAACTACCTAGAACTTATTTCGATATAAGCACATAAACATGGACCTGGAATAAACCCATGAAAAGTTTGTGTAACATCAAACAACCAGAAGATAAATGATAACATGTAAATCCACACACATGATTCACAGATCATATTATCCAACCACAAATGAATTTGCTGATTAAACGCGGAAGGTGGGGTTAAAAAAGACAACCAAATTTAATGATGAATGGCATACATTACCTGCTTAATTTTGTCCCAATATGATAAGCGCACTTCCCTTTCCAAAACTTCCTGAACAAAGACTCGTTGTGGTGCCCATTTTGGAAGGTCCAAGACATAAGCCCATTCTTCCCACGGCCAAATAAATTGAAAATTTGATCTGCAAATACGACCAATGATGGTGCAGGAAGAAAAGCTCTTAGATTGATGTTCCACTGTAGGCGGCACACATAAAATGGCACATGCAAGAGGAATATGACCCGTAATGAGACACTGCTCAACAAGAGAAGCGTAGCTATAATAGCATACCCATATGATGTGCATGAATATGTCAAAACAAAGTGCATGTGTTTCTAGGAAAGGTTAAGGGGTACAAATGCACCGCAATCAGCCAAGAGAACATAAAATGACAGAACTGACATTCCAGGTACAGTTTACATTAGATTTCTATCTAAAAAGGCAAAAATTCGGCATTGAAAAGGCACTAAATCATTTACCGTGATACTAGTAGATAGCAACTGAAAGATTCTGAAACAAAGTTTTGTCTAATCCCTACCAACAATTAATGGTTATGCTTGTCGTACATATCCACTTAATACATCCATTGGTCAAAACAATTTGAGAAAGCTGGATACTTTCAGCACAAAAACACTTATTCTAACACTTCTCTCTGATGCTTTTGTCAGAAAATCAGAGGTATTATGGTATGACCAACAACCATCACGAAGGCAGGGTACATCTTACACGAAAATTTTGAGATATTGACTTACAAATGGTGTGAAAACCAAAGGATAAGACGTGTCCGGCACTCCATGTCTAAATCAGCAATTTTGTCAAAAAGAGAGCGAACAGCCCCAGCTACAACAGCTGGAAATGCACCTGGAAGAGCCTGGAATGAAACCTTGCAGTTAGAAGACCTGACACTGACAGGTGATTGATTGGCTAATACAGTTGCAAAACTACGCTTTACAAGAAAGAGTTGGTTCTCATCAACAATGACGAAAGGAATAAAAAAATCAACAGAATTAGTGGCACCTTACAAAGGTCCATAATGACCAATGTATAATAGATCGGCTTGAAAGGAGGTTGGGGCAATAAGAGAATCTGCAAGTTACAAAGAAAGCACGTGATACATATGAAGTAATTAATAAAATAAAAAGTAAACTTCATCTTATCCAAGGATCTACACAGGCCACTCTCTTTCCTGACAGATAATTTTACAACTGCTACGAATCCACATCTAGTACTATTAATGTCAGATTAAAGTGGGACTTTAAAGTCCTGTTCGAGTGATGGTTGTCATAATGCACCCCTACAAGATATTTCTGCCTATCTATGATGCACCAGTACCAGGTACAAACCAGGGATGGGTACGCCTGGGGTACGCGTCAGTACATACCCTCAAGTTTAAAAAATAAAAAATTGAAGTTGGGTACGGTTGGGTGCGGGTGGGGTATGAGAAAGGCATTTTTTAAATGAAAATCTGGCTTTCTCAAAAAAAACACCTTTCAGTTTTTAAGAGGAAAAAACATGTATTAGTTGAGAATACCTAAGAAAATGCAACAAACCCAGCATTAGCGATGATGATAGAAGATATCAAATTTTTTGCTTGGGTTCATGCTGCTCACACTGCTGTCCGCTCCATCTTTTCTCGCCATCTTCGAAGGTAAAGCTTAATTACTTTAAATGTTAAATGTTTCTCTGTTTCTTTTGATTTTTCTTTGTGCTTATAGCCTTACACTACTGCACACACCATAAGGCTGCCAATTTTTGCATGTCTTACATCTTTAATCTTATTTTGTTAGTTGTAACTAGTCAAATTTATTTTATGAATTTTTAATTTATATATAAATATAAATTAAAATATCTATCGACGTACCCATAACCTAGATTTTTAAAAATCACTATAAGCTGTACCAATACCATACGTGTATCCATGCAACATAGCTGCCTATCTTTGAAATGTCTTTTGTGCACACATTTCAAACTAGCCACAAGGGATAAGTCCTGAATCTTTAAAATGAAATCTGCATGTATTATTCCTTTCCCACGTTCCCATCACTATCCAGTCTCAACTCAGGGGATATGTTTTCACATTCCTACATTGTTTGTTTGATGTAAGAACTGATAGAAATAGATTATGACCAAGATATCAAATTCATTAAAGAGAAAAAACTAGTAAGTAAATAAATAAACAAAGTTTGTACCTGAGAGAATATTGTCTCAGCCATCAGGTACTCATATCGAAAGGGTACAGGGAGGCCAACCATGGATGAAGCACATTCCTTTCGACTAGCTTTGCAGGAACCAGGAAACAAAGAATAAGAGGATTGAAGCAAGCAACTCTAATTGGAGAAATCATTCAAGCATCAAATCTTTAGCTACCAAAATATGACATCTTGCTTGTCTACCAAAATTAATTTCAGCAGATAAAACCGACAAGTATATAACCTATTATCCAATTACATATATCAACAAAATTCTCTTTCTGGAGAAATAACCCCTTGTTTCAGGTAAAGCCACACAGAAGAAATCCAAGTTGCAGAAGCCACCACCGTGACTTGCACAACCTGCAAAAATGAAGATAATTCCCAAATACACATCTTCTTATTATATCACTAGTGTTCAGGTCTCCATTTCAGTTGCTACAATCAGCAGTAACCGCCTGAAAATGGTATGCTGTGTCTATCAAACACTTACTACAGAATTATACAGCAACACAAATAAATAAGTCATTTACTAACCATCCATTCAAGAAAAGGAGCACATCCAATAAATACTCTTCCACAACAAACCGATCTATAGGTTGCAAGTCCTGCAGAGCAGAAGAACTGGAGTTTATGAAACACTAAGACAATTATAAATGCATATAAGCAAAACACAGTATGCTATACAAATATCTTTCTCAGAAGTTCCAACATATTGAATTTTGATTACTCAAAGGCACAAAGGTCCAGTCCAGATGATGATAGTAATGAGAAAATGAACCCAATACAAACTATTAAAATGCAACAACATAATTAGAAACTAACATATCCATATAACAGAGCGAGGAGCAGACATTACAATAATAAGTCAATGATGCGTGATTGTCATAATGGCTACTTCCTGAAAAGTTCTACCAGGTAAAACAATATATAACTGGTCGCAGCTTGCATGTGGTGGTCCATATTGCTAGTTATTCATCCTGATCTATAAAGGCAAAGGCACGTAGAACTCACAAGCAATCTAAGTTTGCAAGTCCCCTACGTTATCCCACAGCCCTGGGGATCTAGAAATTATAACTGGAATTTAATATTTTTTTGAAGGTAAAAAACAAATAGGAACTGCTCAATTTAGGCCTATAAATATAGCTTAAAGAATTAATTTCTCATTTTATCATCACAAAAAGCATGCCATTCTATAACCAATAACAGAGGTAAAAGAAAATGATCTTGTCATGAAGGGTAAAGTGATAACAAAGAATAAAGTCACATTTGTGGGTGGTGAGACATCAAAATTGATGACTGTTGCTAAACTTGATTTAGGCAGCCAAATCAAATTCTTGGTCTATCATCTTAGGGGAGTTCAACATGAGACATAAAAATTCAACAACAGTAGAGAGAAGTTGTATCAAATGCAAATTAATGCAGGTGGAAGACAGCTTGTTTTTACCATCAAGAACATCAAATAAAAACTACAACGTTTCATTATAAAGCTTTATTAATAATAATTTAAAAAAAAAAAATAACCAAAAGAGCCTGTGTATTTAAGGTATCAGTGAACATACAAATGTCAGATTGTGATCAGTCAAAAGTACCTCAGTCTTACTAGCAGGAAATATATGGAGTCTCCTAATACGCTGAGGATATTTTAATTCAGCTTCATGCTTTTGTTTTCCATAGGCAATCCCCGTTACAGAAGCAGGAGGGTCAGGAAGCTCAGGGCAGTTTAAGGGACCAAAATCATGAGACTTCCCAGCAACCAGTTGTGGTTCAAAAGAAAGATGCGGCCTAGGAACTGAGAAGGGAATAGAACTCAGACAATATTTATAGAACGGCAAAATAGAGTATTGACATAACTATACAGCGTCCAAGAATAAAGGTCTCTTATATCATGCTGCTGCTGCTGCTAAAACCATGCAATAACCAGAGCAAAGTGATGATATAGATTGATAGACCTTTGTTAACTGAAGACCACTGGCTGGTTAAATTTCACTATATGAACCTTGTGATAAAAGCAATCACCTCAAGCTAATACTTGACAGATTTTCTTGAAAAACGTGTATAATTAGAAAGCAAAAATGGCAAAGCCAAAAAAAGTTTGGCTTCTCTAAATAGACTTCTTAAAAATGGGACATATTCCATCAACATTAATAACAAAAGTCATGCAAACTGGGTTGGACGAGTCAATGTTCCAACAGTGTTAAGCATCTATGAGATGAACTACTCAACATGTGTATTTGTACAACAAAATAGTTCACTTGTGCGAAATGTTCAACATTTTCTCGAGAACTTCAAGTATAAATATGTAATCAGGGTCACAAGTACAGTTTTCCAAATTACAAAAGGTCATTTGAGACATACTGATATTTTGATGCACCATCAGTGGATCCAAAATATAGCACAAGGAAATAATGAATAGACAAAAAGAGCAAATATAAACACAGAAATTACCACTGTCCAGCTTCCAGCCCTTGCTGGAAAGATCTTGAATCCGACTCCACAGATCCTCCAAGAAATCCTAAAAGATGCAATAAAACTTCAGAAAGTAGAAATCTGCTGTACATACCTCTGAAGAGTCCTCGTAACCTATTTCCCTATCTTATAGGTTACATGCAGAACTCCCAGTATGTAAAAGCAAGACAGGAAACTAAATTTCCAGACCAAAAAAGTAGACCATAAAAATCATACCTTTTCACTATCACCCTGACTTCTATCATCAATATATTCGAATGCAGAGCAGCCAGCATCAGAAACATGTCTTCTAATACTCATGTACGCTTGTATTCCCACCATAACCCTTTCAATCTCCTCAGGAACTTGCTGCAATCAAATGAACTTGAATAACATATAACATTTTGGAAAATTTAACAATACCATGAGATCTCACGATTTGTTGATCACCATCACTGCTAAAAAGTTACATTGAATAAACGGATAACAATAAAAACTGTAGCAAGAGAACAACCATAATATTCTCAATATACAGCACACAAGCTCAAAGGAGATACCTAATCCCATGTCAAATCAAATCGCAGAAACAGATCGTAATTAAATTCCAAATTTCGACTCATCCTTGGGCAAGAAAATAAAGCAGACACCAAATGTTATCTGAAAATGCATAAAAGAGCAAAATAAAACCTAGCTGGCATATACAGGTACTCTGGGAAAGTTATGAAGCATGAAATAAAATATCCTTCAATCACTTCCACAGTTTCACTTGCTTTAACAGCAGACTACAGGTTTCCACTCTGGGAAGCATGAAAATCATGACACAGTTCTAAGAGAAGTAGCATATAGCATTCACAAGAAGTTAATACTAGCAGATTCACGAATGCTAGGACTGGAATAGTCATCTTTATCATAATTTTCCAGCTAGAAGTTACTGCACTGCTATTCATGTTTCCCATATCTGTGTCAAAGTATCTCCAAATCACATATCTGAGAATAATGGTTGCTATAAGTTCCCTTCATTATTTTGACGTCTCAGGTGTTCTAAAGTCTAAACAAAAGCTTATCAGCTTGCAGTTATAACAACACTGTGGAACTCACGGACAACATGAAATTGGATACACATTGCTTGGCCAGGCAGCCAGAAATTTATGTTCACTTTTGACTAAATCTACTTTATAAACCAAGAACACTATTAGATCTAACTGTCCTGCAAAACATTACTAATAACCCATGACTGGGCAGCATATGCTAGCCATCCAATAACCAAATTACCATCTAAAAGAAGATTAGTAAAAGATTTACCTCAACAAGTTCTGCTCCTCCCCAAGGGAGACATGATAAGATACAAATAATATAAAAGTCAGCACAAGCTTGCCAAGAGGGATTTCCCTTATCTTCATCTACTGTTGTTGCTGCTGACGATAGCAGTGTTTCAAACAACACTACCAGGGAACTAGGTTGGAGAACTTTGCTGCACATCTGTATTCCACGCATCAGAGAACGAAATTAACGACATCCAAGATCCATATCTTAAACAAGATCACGTATAATCATTTCAATTTTCAACAAAGAGCACAATCAGATAAACTTCAAAACTACATGAGGTGCCGACTTTGTCATTTATGAAGTATAGAAGTGATTCTTCCCCACTCTTTCTTAACTGTATAAAACTTAAAAGAAGAGAAGATCAGAAAGTTAAGGAACAAAGCAAATATGTCCCAACTAACATAGCAGATTAAGCAACTTCATGAGTTTTTATCTCTTTCAACTCCACATAATGTAACCAAACAGGGCCATCTTCTGGTTGATTCTCAGCCAGGTAGCTTGCAGGAAGACAAAGAGAAGATCAGGAGTTAAGCAGTACGAGCAAAAAGCACAGCAGCCAACATTAAGCTAACAAACTTGATCCCAATTAAGGTTGCTGCTCCTATAAACTCATCACAATGATCTGAAAATTCCTATGATAATTGGGTATGCACCCGATATTCCAGGGTCTGGAGTTCAAAAGGAAAGGTCCTCACCCACCACCAGCCTGAAAAGGAAATCTTTCTCTATGTGTAGGTGAGATACCCATGATAAGCTAAAAGCTATTGGGCTTATGTGCGGTTAGATGTGGACTAGCATTAGTTTGACTACACCTTTAGGAGTAATTCATCAAATTGGTAAAGATTTTTTACCATGATTACAACTTCAAATTGCTAAACAAAATTTAAAAGAAAGACCCAATTCCTCCACCAAATCACTGATGCAAAGATAAAGTTACCATGAAGCAAAGAGTGGCATGGCACATACCAAGGCAGTCAAAAAGCGCATAAGAATGCGAATCCTGTTACAATTTCCACTATCTAAGGCAACCTGTGAATAAACAATAAAATAAACGTATATCAATGATTGATATTAGGGAAAAAAAAAAAAAAAAAAAAAAAAAAAAGAAAAAGCCATCAAGGAATTTTGATTCATCGCAAGCAGCAAAATAACATATCACAGTGTTTCCCACCCCACCCTGATGAGGGATTAGTACCAAATAGATGCTCAGAAATTAAAACACAATCAATACAATTCACAGTAAAAGATCATGCGATATCCACCATAGCAATTAACAAACCACAAATCCTGAAGCACAACGGAAAGTGGAGCACGTATATGCATCTGGCACTGCACATCGCTTGCATATGAGAGACAAAGAAAGAACAGAAGCATCAAAATAACAAAATAGACATGTTTATAGTTTTGGCTTCCTTACCTGTAAATTATCATGTGTATTCTCCACAATACTCCTCACAAATTCTTCATCTTCCAAATTTATTAGACCAACCTATAACAGTAGAAGAATCTCAATTGGAGCGTACGGAAAAGCTTCTTACAGGTAGGAAAATAAACTGAAAAAAATCATAATATAATAAATTGCCAGCTATTATACTAGGTTATAATAAGTAAAATATTACAAAATTTCCAGGTATGCATAACAGAAAGCCAAACAGAATGTAGTGGACTTAAGACATAAGAAGAAAATACGTCCATAAGCAGAAATGCAGAACTTTGACCGGAAAATATGAACCTAAGTCTGATCAGAGTGTTAGGAGGCATTTGCATTTCCAGGGTGTCAACAATGCACCAATATTTGGTTCTAATTGGTTTAGGGGTTTTATGTGCAACAAATAAATATACCAATCATTCTGGCCTGCTAAGATCTTGAAACAAAAGTTGTGCATGAAATCCCTTCAAATTTGATGGAAATAAATTTAAATAGCTTGAATTTCATCTTACAAAATAAAAAGATTAGGTTTAAATTTTTTTAATAACAGAAATTATTTATTCAGGAAAAAGGAGAAGAATTAGATACTTGAATTCATCAATCTAAACATTTTCTACTTCACTTTCACACTGCTACCATTCCCAAATTCAAGCTTCAAGAACTCATGTTCTAAGAAATAGCCATTCACTAATCTATCGATTAGCATTAAATGGTGAAATCTCCACACAAGAATATTAGCATATAACAAAAGAATACAGAAATAGAGCAGGAAGAAAAGAACAGGCAGAGAAAAACTAAAATTGGGAGAGAAGGGCACAGCTATTAGAAGCGACCATACCAGCGTTCCATACAAAGGTATCTTGTGAGGCAACTGTTCAGCGCATTGGAGAAGGAACTGCCAGAATATACAATATAACATATGAAAGCAGGAACCTTGAGCATTAAGAAGAGTGAAAAATAAAAATAGAAGATATCCATGCAATGTATCACAGTATTCTGTATCCCACTTCACGCTACCTAAGCAAAGCAAATGCATAAGATCTTAACCCAACTGCTTCTCGAAAAAGCAAACTTATTTTCTATTAAGCCCTTTATCCACGCAAGTAACAAAATGAAGTTCAAAACTTACAAAAGAACAGCAATTTATGATATCAACTTCAAATAAATATTAATCAATAAAACAAATGCAAGGCAGAGAACATTGAGAACCAAAGGGATTGAAATTCCTCACATTTAAGATGTCATCACTGGCATGCAGCAATTCACGGCGAACGACACCAAAACAAGTGTCCTGCAGCGAACAATAACCAAGATTATTCAGGATTGCGATTGGGTGAATACTAGTTAAATTAAGCAGAAAAGTAGCACTTTTGGGGAAGATTTTCCAAGATTTTTAGAACTGGTGGAATTAAGCAAGCGCTAGCATTGTTAAATAAAGAAGAACGCATCTCTGAGTTACTTCTCAAACAGGAATAACTGGGGAAAAACACTAGGGTTTTAGAAGAACCGGAAAGAGAGAAAGACTAACGAGTTGGTCTTTATAGTCCGCGTTTCCGCCGTACTCCGAGCATGTCTCACCGAGC
>JACFYI010003647.1:112863-122992 GCA_014898755.1 Handroanthus guayacan
GGGGCTTTTCATTTTGATTATTTTTTGAATTACTCTGTAAGTTAATAATAATTGTTCTGCAATTAGCATTCCAGTTGTTTTATTTATTATTTATTATTTATACATGTTACCTACATTTATTGCATAGATATGGTAAAGAGTACTTCTAGTCTTTTCATTTACAAAGAAGAAAATACAAGCAATATAAAATTTATCATTTCAATATCTATTTGGATCTAATAATATTTTGGCCATAGGGTAAGTAACTCAAATATCCAATAACTTAGGGCAAGCCCAGTTAAATTGCTCAATAAAAATGAGACTTGTATAGGGTTCCCCGTACTTGAAAATTCAAACCTCCCTCTCTGTCCATCTTCGTCTCTAGTCTAGAATCACTGGGTCCTCATGTGGATTCGACAAGTAATAAAATTAAATTATATATAAAGATTAAAAAAATAAATTAGGAGTAAAAATAGGAATTTAAATTTAGGTTAGGTTTAAGTTATATATTTCATTTGTTTATAACTTTTATCCTTTTTTGATGTTTATATCTCTTTTATCATCATATCTATATTATTATAAATAGCATTATTGAAAATGTCAAAAATAATATATTTATATATAACTGAAGGACATTAAAATCATTCGAAGGGAACCGGTACAGGAAAGGGATAGGATCCTCATCTCTATTCCAAATTAGCCTAGGGAGTATTTTAACAACCATCCCCGTCCTCATAGAACAAATTCCTTGCATTCGGGGCATTGAATTTCGAGATGCTATGAGATCTTCAAGATTGAGGGTTTTTTTCTTTTTCTTTTTTTTTTTCCATCCATCCTTCGAGTTAATGGAGGGCCACCCATCTGAGCTATGAGAGCCCAAGCACATCATGGGAAGCTCTACATAGCTTAAGAAGCACAAAGGAAGGTTGGAATAACCAAGAATGAACAAAAACTCCATTACAAAAATTTTAGTCTAGTTAGGATTATATTTTAGATAAGAACAGATTTATTCCAATTTTATATTGTAAATATGCTATAAGTAACACCATATTTATTTTCTTTTTCATTTCCAATAGAACACTGATGTTATAAATTTTACTTTTTCAATTTATTTATTTTTTATAAGTAACTAACAAAGAAAAATTTTACTTCTTCAACTACTGCATGAACTTTTAATGATATATACATCTTAAGAAAATGACAAAAAGTTTTATATACTTGGGTAAAATTATTTTGTTTATCAAACAAAAAATTTAAAACTAAAAATTATATTAAATTTGACACTACCCCAATACTTTAAAAAAAGAAAAATGAAAGAAAGAAAAGAAAATTCTCTCAAATGCACACCATTGAACCATAACAAACTTTTTCTCTTCATCAAATGCAACGTTCCCATGATTTTTCTCCAATTCCACCCAAAATGACGTATGTGCTCAAATGAATTAAGGACCAAAATATCATATTGTTATTTCCTGCAAAATGGCGAAGTCATGTATTTATCTGTAGATCAACTATTCAACTTCCTCGACAACCCTTAATTTTTGGGCTAATTATAAAAGAATTTTGTGTGATATGAAAAATTACAATAACACTTCTTATCGATAACTTATCAAAATCTGTGTAACATGATTTTTGTATATTGATTAAAATATTAAAAGTAGACTCTAACATCTTTAATTTCTCAATAGGTCCTACATTAATGCTACATTAACTCTACCAAGTTTTCCTTCAATTAGATGATTTGAATTGCCCCCAAGGAGGTGTTATTGTCTCAAACCGTGTGAGGTGATTTTATAATTAGATCAAATCTCTTGGGGTGTGGAAAAAATTATTCCCATAATAAAGAGCTCTAGTCAAAGCAAATAAATCTCTACTGCATTTATCTTTTCTTGCTCTTGCATCAAGTCACAAAGAATTCATTACTCTGCATGATGAAATCCTATTCCTAGAGTTAATTTTCATATGTTCATGATGAATGAGCTTGCACTTCCGCCAACAAGAGAGTTTTTATAAATTTACTTCTGCAATGAGGCCAGGAGAAACTAGGTTTTGGCTACTCACTATAAATATCTGTGTTATATTCTAATACTCAAGTTAGAAGTCAAATGTTGCGCAAAAGAACTCAGAAGAATTACAATATCATCTTCATCCAGAAGATAAGTAGCAACATAACAATATTGACCACTCAAATTTCCCTAGATCAATCCATAGGGTAAAAGCACAATGCATGCATTACTTGTATTTTTACCTTATCACGAGAGAGGGGTGTCACTCCCAATTTTCATTACTTGAGGCAACTGATCTTCAATTCCCAATACAAAACAATATATATATATAGATATAGTAATTTAATAGCAAGCAGACGAAGTCATGCACAACGGAGAACGGGGGTTCTAGAAGCACAAATATGCTCTTGAATGGGCTTTTATCATTTTCTCCGCCCTTAGCCTCCCCTTGTCCAAAAGCTTCAATTATAATCCCAGCAAAAAGTACCATGCACTACCTAATCATGTTCCGCAATGCAACAACATATAGTGGTAAGATACTTGATACAATTCCATATCTAAAAATTTTAGATATTATTCTAAAACATATCCTAAAATTTTAGACATTGTTGTGCATTTGGTAAATATGTCCTAAAATTACACATAGGGATAATTACCTCGTCTTAAGGGGTTGGCGGTTGTCCCTATAATTATGCATAAGCGATAGGAAACAAACATCGGGTGGTACCTTAGTTGAACCAGATCATTGGACTTATCGACAAATACATAACATCCCAACAAATATATGAGATATTCCCAAGCACATGAAACAGGCGAAGTTCTTGAATTGTCTTTGCAACGATCGATGATATCCTGAAATTTGGAGCCATATGCCCCCTACATTGTCTCCATCAGAGGCAGGGTCACTAACACATGGCCACTATATTGGAGCGCTCCACCCAAGTGGAGACCAGAATCCTCTCGAATATGTGGAAAACATCGTGAAGAATTATCGTTATCTCTTCGAATGATATGTGAAAGGTGTTTATATTTGGTTGCCACCTTGTCACGAACGCGCACAAGAGGGAGATGTTATGATGAGAGAACATTCAGTCTCTCAAATGGTAGAGACCGCTATCCAGCAACAGTGTCATACTCTCCTTGTGCCCCAGGCCCCTCCATTGACTCAATGCATCAATTCTGGATTGACACTTCAGCAAAACTCGCTTTACCTAAAAAATAAATAAACAATTTTATAGTTAGTATACACCAAACAAACTTCACAGATGTACATGAACAAAAGAATAAATAAACTATTACCCGCCTCCCAAGCTAAATATCCACGCCACACGCTCGCCAGAGCTTGAGATCAAGTCAATAATATTGGGGCCATGGGAGCTGACTCTTGTAAAATCCAACTGTCATTGTGATCTCCACCTAGCCCTACACCTCCCTTTTGCCCGTCATCCTCACCAAAATCGGAGTCATTTTGGTGATATTACTAGGATGACAAGGGCCCCTTGTCTGCTGTTGCCTCACTATATCATGGAAACTGTATCGGCACCGTATGATCCTCCTCAACAGCCTCTTCTTGACGATCTCAAGACCGAATCATCTGTAATTGTCGAGTTGAGACTATGACATTGTGGCCATGAAAACGTCTCTCCCTCTCACTAGGGTTTGTAGAGGTGCAAGTGGCCTAATTATAAACCATCTCGCAGCGCAAATCCACCAGACTTGTGCCCTTTGGTGACGCAAGTCTTATTTTTCTTCTTTTATTTTATTTTTATGCCCTCATTCTAGCTTAAATGCGTTAGGGTTGCACCAATCGTCTCGGGTGCAAGCATATATTTTTCTTAAGGAAAAAAAAAGAAAATCAGGTTGTGCTTATAGAGGGCACAACCTCCAAGTTTTGGGCTCAAGTTTTTTAAATCTGCTCCCAAAATGATTTTTTATTTATTTTTTATTTTTTTGTTCCAATTTTCGTCTACAACATCAACGATTTAACCCAAAAAAAATTACATACAAAGGTAAAATAAATAAGATTAAGGCATTATTTTGATTTTTTTTTTTTTTGAAAATTTTAAAAAATTGCTCAAGAAAAATAGAGGCCGAAAGAACATAACCATATGCAAAAGGAGAACGCCGTGGTGACCCTGAAAATCATACGCCTTCAACCTCAATTCAACGATAAGAGAAATCTTCTCAACTTTCAACTCCATACCACAAGCTAGATTTAGCAACATCACTCCTCGAGGCCATGGCGAGGTTAATTTCGTTTCATCCTCTGCACTCCGCATTACCCATTCAAATTCTTTCGTCCCCCTACCCGTCATTTCCTTTCCTATTGACCACACATTTTTCACGCGCAAAAATCTGTGGACACTCCACTAGAACCAGGGCGGTTAGGAAGTGGCAAGACTATGAAGAAGCTGTCAAGAAAAAGGACCTCGCTCGAGCCCTTCGCTTCCTTAAAGACGTTCCAATCGAACTCGAGAATTCTTCTGTTGATGAGTCGACTCGGCCGGTAAGCGATGAGTTGGGTTTCCTGGGATTGGAGAGGGATTGGGAGGTGTTGGATACTTGCTTGAATGCTGATGATATGAGGCTTGTTGGGAGCGCTTATGCTTTTCTCAAGGATCGAGGGTTGTTGCCCAATTTCGGGAAATACCGTAATATTGGTAAATTATCTGCGTGTTTTTTTATACAAATTAATGGTCTATAGTTTGTTTTACTTGTAGTAAAATGTGGTGCCTGGAATTATTTTGATATCAGTGCAGCTGTCATACATAGCTTTTATGCATGCATATTGGCTAATTAATTTCTTATAGCAAGATTTTTCAATATTTAATCACAGTGTTTGCATGATGTTGTACTAATCATGTCGTTGTATATGGATTGCGAAGTAGTTGCTAAGTAATTCTGAAATTAATAGAACTTTTGTTGTGCATATTTTGTGTCCATGCTTGAATAACTTTTTGTTGCAGTTTTGGAGGGCCCCAGAGAAGTTACACCCACCGTGTTGAAGTCTTCAACTGGTTTAGAAGGTATAAGCTATTTCATGAATAATTATTTCCTTTATGCAAATAGGAATCTACTATTCGATGTATCTTAACATTATATGAATGAATCAGCCGTGCATTACTATTTGCCATTGAAGCAATTAGAATTCCATAACCATCGGGTCCAATACTTGTTCCAAACTTTAAGTTTGATGTTTTACATCATATTTTTGTTGTTGCTCCAGTCTCAAAACTTTCTCCCAAAAAATGGGGAGTTTCTGGAAGCTCTAGGCTTCTTCTGATTGCTCTGCTTGCTGGAGTGTCTCTTCTGCTAAATCAAGGATTAGATATCAGACCAAACCTTGCAGCAATATTGGGTTTATCAATGATAGATGCTATTTTTCTTGGTGGCTCATGCTTAGCTCAGATTTCTAGTTATTGGCCTCCATATAAACGTCGCATTTTGGTGCATGAAGCTGGTCATCTTCTTGTAGGTAAGCTATGTTATTAAATTAATAAATGTATAATGCTTGGCAATAAGTAAGACAAATAATGCATGGTTTGTGCATGTCGACTTTTTTTAATATCAATTGTCTAGTGAGCCCTAAGGATGAAGCATTAGCAGAATGTTGTGGAGTTACTCTGGCAATTCCAATAATGTATTAGGTTTTGTGTATTTGCAGCTTACCTGATGGGCTGTCCAATTCGTGGTGTAATTTTAGATCCAATTGTTGCGATGCAGATGGGTATTCAGGGCCAGGTATTTCTACTCTGGCATGTTCCTTCTGACATCTTTCCCTGCATCGTTTTGTTGACTTAATCCTCTAAAGTTATTCAGGTGCTCTCACTTTAGCTTCTAAACATAGATCATTGGTTTTGACACAGTGTAGTGCGTTCTCTTCTGGTAGTTTTATCTTAACAAGATGCCTGGCAGAAGTTTGATGAAGTACTTTCTGAAATAATTTACGGAAATCTTCTATGTTTTCGCATATCATTTTCTTTAAGTTACTTTTGTTCACGGTTAATGATCCTGCCTCTGTATGCTGTTCTTTGATTGATTTCTTCAAACTTGATGAGTGTATTACCTATTGTGCATCAGTCAATACACGTTTGAACCAATGAATTTTAGATGTGGATTGTTTCTTTGTCCATCAATTATTCTGGAGCTTGTTCAAACATGAAAAATAGTGATGGTTGTGCTTCTAAGTTTGCTTTTGTTCCATCCATTAGCATGTATCAGTTACCAGGGGGTACTTCATATTGCGTTTCCATATTCTGGCTTCTTTTCGTTTGTGAAAAAAGTGGTTGATATCTATCCTCCTTTTGGACTTTAACCAGCCACCAACGCTTGTTTCTGGCGGCAGCCTTTCTGTGAACAAATATTTGTTTTCATCGTTTCTCTATACAACCACTGGTTTTGCAGGCAGGAACACAGTTTTGGGATGAGAAACTTCAAAATGAGCTTGCAGAAGGCCGTATCAGTGGCACTGCCTTTGACAGGTTGGTCCCCCTGTAGATCCTTTCCGCAATTATAAATCATTTGATATTCTTGTAATGCTGCCTGCGGTTGATATTTGGTTGAATCGAATAACATCTAGGTCTTTGCATGTATAAAGGTATATTGTAATGTAGAATAATCAATAATGTCTAAAGTTTTCAGATATGGAATTGTATCAGAATTCAGGTCTCTTATGACTATATGTTGTTGCGTTCTGGAACATGATCAGGTACTGCATGGTGCTTTTTGCTGGGATTGCAGCTGAAGCTCTTGTATATGGAGAGGCTGAGGGTGGAGAAAATGATGAAAACCTATTCAGGAGCATCTGTGTGCTTCTGGAGCCCCCACTCTCCATTGTGCAGGTCTTCCTTTGCTATAAACTATCCTTTTGTTAAATTACTATATTTTTTGTTTGTACTAGGAATTGAAGATTAGTTGCCTCACGTACTGAAAATTGGGTAAGGTTTGATTACTTCTGTGTTTATCCATGGCCATATAGTGGCAGTATAAAGAATTAGCTTTGTGGTAGTCATATTTTGTAATATTGATGGGGGACTAGTACTCGATACCCATTGGTTGTGATCACTTTTCCGTGAGGTAAAGATGATGCTGTTGATAGTGTTTTCATATTTTTAATATGTGAGTCTACTTAACTGGTGGGCGGGCATGATGATGCGAACCTCTGGCAGCAATTAGTGATGATGTGAATTTCACATTATTATGTGTTCATAATGATAATGTTTGAAAGAGGCAGCATGGTTGGGTTGGTGGTGAGGCGGTGAGGGTTTGGTAAGAATAAGAGGTTGATTTAGGAATGGGCACTAGGAACTAACTAATGTGTGAATACATTTTTCATTTAAACTTACCAGAAGGGATTTCCCAACCAATTTTCAGTAGTTGTGGTAGATTAGTTTCACTTTCACTTTCTGATGATAAAGGATGTTGGATTGCTGTACTCATATATCACATTATAGAACTTGACATTTGGATTTTGCATATAGATGTCAAATCAAGCCCGATGGTCTGTGCTGCAATCATACAATTTGCTCAAATGGCATAGACATGCCCATAGGGCTGCTGTCAAGGCTCTGGAAAATGGAGGCAGTCTGAGTGTAGTCATAAGAAGAATTGAAGAAGCCATGTCTTCCAAGAGATGAAACCTATATGGTTCTTGTTGAAGAATGGACTAGTTGGTTTTCGGTAGAGCTCTCTGGCTGATGCTGTTGGTGACTTAATCTGTCTGGGACAAAATGGTTTGGAGGCACAATTTATGGACAACCATGTAGAACTGATTCCAAATGGTCTTCATGGGGGGATCCCTTACGGATCTCACATACTATAGCAGATGATTTGCAGTATTGGTTCTTCACCTGTAATGGTGGATCATGGATCGTAAAAGGGTGACTATTGTATGCATTGTGTTTCTTCCTTCTGGGTTGAACTCCTTTTCTCACTGCAGAAGATGCCTTTAATTATCTAAGGTAATTAATTCCTTAACAATACTGATCATTTAATAAAGTGTGATAAATTTTTACTGATTACTAATTATGTGCTTGGATAACCTTAATTACATAATATTATATTCTCCTAAAGTTATCTATTCCTTCATGAACTAGTACTAGTGGATATATTTTATGTCCTAGTGTTTTTTCCCTTACAGATTTATTTAAAAATTTTTCTCCATAAGAATCTTGAAAAATCTCCCTTAAAAGTGCTACTTATTTACTTAATTTAACTAGCAATTTACCCAATCACCAAGTCCTGAATAATCTTCGTTATTATTCATTGCAGGACACTTTTTTTGACGTGGTTCGGCGAGAATTGTTGCACGCTGGTGATGACATTTTATCTGTGAGGAATTTCAATCCCATTTGTTCTTAAATGTTCTCTGCCTTACATTAGTTTTATTGATTAATTATTTCTTTGAAGTGGATATCTTAAATTACTGTTTTTTTGTAAGCTTTGAACTTCATACTTGCAGGGATAAAAAGGGCTTAATAAAAAAACAAGTTTGCTATTTTAAGAAGCAGCTGAGTTAAGATCTTATGCATTTGCTTGCTTAGGTCGTGTGAAATGGGATATAGAATACTGTGTATGCATTGCATAGAAATCTTGATATCTTCTATTTTCATTTTTCACTCTTCTTAATGCTCAAGGTTCCTGCTTTTATATGTGTGTGTATATATATGTATATATTCTGGCAGTTCCTTCTCCAATGCACTGAACAGTTGCCCACAAGATACCCTTGTATGGAATGCTCTCCCCCGATTTCGGTGAGCCTCGTCTATTCTTCCCCCCGCTCTATTTCTGTATTCTTTTGTTATATACGAGTGCGCTTGTGTGGAGATTTCACCATTTAATGCTAATTGCTAGATTAGCGAATGATAATTTCTTAGAACATGAACGCATGGAGCATGGATTTGGACATGGTAGCAGTGTGAAAGTGAAGTAGAAAAATGTTTAGATGGATGAATTCAAGAATCTAACTCTTCTCCATTTTCATGAATATATAATTTTTATTCCTAATAAACTTTAAACGTAATCTTTGTATTTTGTGAGATGAAATTCAAGCGATTTGAATTTTTAAGGAATTCATGGGGCAACTTTTGTTTCATGATCCTGCTGCACTATTCGACGGCCCAAAATGACTGGTGTATTTATATATTGCACATAAAACACCTAAATCAAATAGAACTGAATATCGTTGCGTTGTTGATACCCCTGAAATGCAAATGCCCCTTAACACTTTGATCAGACTTAGGTTCATATTTTCTGGGTCACAGTTCTGCTTGTGGATGTAATTTTTCCTTATGTCTTAAGTCCACTATATAATATTTATTTGGCTTTTTGTGATGCATTCCTGTAAAGCTCGTAATCCTTTTCTCATTATAACCTAGTGTAATAATTGGCAATTCATTATATTGTGATATTTTTTTGGTTTAATTTCCTACCAATTAGAAACTTTTCTTGCTGCTCCAACTCAGATTCTTCTATTTTTATAGGTTGCTCTAATAAATTTGGAGGATGAAGATTTTGTGAGGAGAATTGTGGAGAATATACATGATAATTTGCAGGTAAGGAAGCCAAAACTATAAACCACATCTATTTTGTTATTATAATGCTACTGTTCTTTCTTTGTCTCTCATATGTAAGCCATGTGCAGTGCCAGATACATATGCATGCTCAACTTTCTGTCCTGCTTTAAGACATGTTGTTTGTTAAGTGCTCTGGTGGATCTCACATGATCTGTTACTGTGGATTATTGATCGTGTTTTCCTGTTTAAAGTTGGAGTGTCTATGTAAAGACCCTAGAATTTTCTTAATTTAAATATTAAATTCTCTTATTTAATCGATAAATATTTTAAAAATGTTTTGAGAGAAATTTTAATCGATAAGTGATTTTTCGCCGAATTTTGAAATTTTTCTGATTTGAGATTTTTCTCACAACTAAAAATATTTAATCACTTTTAAAGAATTCATTTATATCCAAAAAATTATTGAAATTGCAATTTCTCCCCTAAAGATGGCCATAACCCTATATTTAAATCCCTAGTTTTAAAAATTATTCCATTATACGGCTATAAACTTTTAATAAGCGGAAAACTCGTCTTAAAATTTTTCTTTCGACCAAAATTTACCAAAATCATACCATTAACTTCAAAAAT
>JACFYI010003647.1:125006-136619 GCA_014898755.1 Handroanthus guayacan
GATGAGTCCCCCACACAACTCTCCTTTAATTTCTATGGGTAAAAATTGAGGTAAGGTTGTAGTTTTTGCTCTTTTTCTCTCGGTTTTTCTCTTCTTTTTTTTCTCTCTTTTTCTCTCAGTTTTCTGAGCTTAAGGCAGTGGTAATTTTATGTTTTGTGCTTTATTTTCTTCCTTATATATACACCCCAAAGTATATACATGTATGTATTTTAGTATAGGAATAATTAAAGTGAGTTTCATATGAGTGAATACATTTAAAGGAAGCTTGATTTAAAATAATGTGTTCATGTTGATTTTAGTCTAACTATGCTTATTATCGATTGTGAATAATGTTCCGAAAACTGGAGCGGAAGTGCACTAGGACCCCGGGGCGCTACAGTCTATTTGGTTACTAATCCCCGTCTGGGTTGGGAGGATAACCCTGTTATGTTATTTTACTCTCTTTTGGTGAGTCAAAATTCCGTGATGGCTTTTTTTTTTCCCATCAATTATTGATATGGATTTTATTGTTTATCAACAAGTTGCCTTAGATAGTGGAAATTGTAACAGGATCCGCATACTTATGCGGTTACTGATTGTCTTGGTTTGGGTTATGCAACTCTTTGTTGCATGATAACTTTATCTTTGCACAGTGATTTGGTGGAGGAATTGGGTATTGCTTTTACATTTTGCTAGCAATTTGAAGTCGTAATCATGCTAAAAAAGCTTTACCAATTTGATGAATTACTCCCAAAGGTGTATTAACCAAACTATTGCTAGTTTAAGTCTAACTATACATAAGTCCAATAGCTTTTAGTCATCCACTGTCTTGTCATGGTTACCTACCGTAGAGAAACATTTCCTTTTCAGGCTGGTGGTGAGCGAGGACCTTTCCTTTTGAACCCCAAACTCTGGAATCTTGGGTGCATAACTAATTATCATACGAAAAATCATCGTGATGAGTTTATAGGAGCAGCGGCCTTGATTGGGATAAAGTTTGTCGGCTTAATCTTGACTGCTGTGCTTTTTGCTTTTACTGCTGAACTCCTGATCTTCGCTCCCTTTGTCTTCCTGCAAGCTACTAAGCTGAGAGTGAACCAGAAAATGGTCTCCTTTGGTGACATTATGTGGAGTCGAAAGAGATGAAAACTCATGAAGTTGCTTAACCTGCTATCTTAGTTAGGACATATTTGCTTTGTTCCTTAAATTTCTGATCTTAATTCTCTTCTTTTAACCTTTATACGGTTAAAAAAGAATGGAGTAGAATCACTTACTGTACTTTTATGCATAAATGACCAAAGTCAGCACCTTCCTTGTGTAGTTTTGAAGTCTATGCGATTGTGCTATTTGTTGAAAATTGAAATGGTTATATGTGATTTATTTAAGATACGGATCTTGGATGTTAATCTCGTGTGGAATACGGATGTGTAATAAAGCTCTCCAACCTAGAATGCTTTGGGGTGAGACACTGTGAGGAGACGTTTACGTGATCCTAAAAATCAGTGATTGCTGAAGATACCGTGGGGCATTGCACCGATGTTGGAGAGAACTGCGTCTGATGGAGTTGATGCATATAGCCATGCCAGATTTCATTGTGTTTTGGTTTAGTTGTATCTTGCCATGGCTTTAAATGCCAAATTGTCCTTGAAGTGAGTAAAACTGTAAAAGGGTGTTTGGCATTACTTATACCTTAAAAAGAAGTGTTTTTCATTTAGAAAAATTGAGAAGTTAGTAGTGAGAGTGGTAAAAGTCGTAAGTGTTCGGAACTAAAAGCAAAAAATTTTATTTATTGGTGAGTATTTTCTTAAAAAGTGACTTTTCACAATTTTATTGAACTTGTTTGCTAGAAAAGTAGAATCATGAGGTGTTTTTATGTTCCGACTTATTTTAACTCAACTTAAAAGTAAAAGTTATTTTACTGAACACTCTCGAAATTACTTTTCAGTTGCTAGATGTTAAAAAGCTGTTGTCAAAAGTAATATTAAACACTCTCTTAGTTTGAATGCGTTGTTATTTTTTCTTTCTACATAATGCAATGAAGAATTGCAATGTGTTGTATTGATCAAAGATTTTTGTTGATAGAGTTTGACCCTTTAGTCACCAAATAAGTATGAGTTCTAATCTCACAAGAGTTTCACATGCGAGGATGAGGGATGGTTCAAATGAGATTGTGGAGGAGTGTTTGGAGTTGTTCGGAGTATTGCGTTTTGGAGAAACGTATACGGAGAGAGGGCTTGGGTATGAATTCACAAAGCATAGATTTAGAATTTATCCGCTAGGAATTGAATGTTTATATTACTTATCGTGTTTGTATTTGATTAATATTGGTTTGAGGCAGATTCGATTCGTTGATAGCCCTAACCCATAAAGCATTGCATTATGGAGAAAGTAATGGCGATGTTATATGCAATCCAAAATATAAACACTCCAAATCTATTCTAATATTAAATAATTAACAACTTTATCCCTTTTATTTGGAGTGAATTGCATATTAGTTTCCCGTGCTATTCAAAAATAGCGCGAAGACTTTTGTGAAATTTTAATTAGCAACTAAACTTGGTGATCTTTGTCATCTTCTTCTTTTTCTTATTCTTCTTCTTCTTTTGTTTTTTTTCTTCAACATTGTATTCTGAAGGCAAAGGCTGTGCGTGATTATAAATGGCGAGAATTGAAGGTAGGATTGAAAATATGTCGCTAAATTGATCAAAATGCCCTGGGGTCTTCTTCTAAAAAGTCCAGACGCCTATCAATACCTATTTCATGCTATTTTCATCTTCTCAACTCATCATCCTAGCCTTGATCGAAAAATTGCCTCCATGATGAACCTTGAGTAGCCAGTTGGGAGGTTAATTTTAGTAAAATCTCTTAAAAGTTAATTCTTTGAATTCTGAGTTTTTAATGCGTAGCTAGTTGTAATAGGATTAAATCATTACTTTAACAACTATTGATTGTAATTCGTAGCCGTAGCTCTCAATTTACAAAAGTCTCAAGTACATATTTTAGCACAAAAATCACCTAAAAAATTCTTAAAAAAAATAATAAAAAAGAGGATATTTGTTTAGAATTCACAGGAGAAGACTTCAGACGGCATTCACCAAGCTTTAGATTTAGAAAAGCAGATATCATGCAAAGTGTCGTTCCGACAACATTAACACTTTGGATTTTGACCACTTGTTTTTAAAAAATTCAAAATCCCTTTTCGATTAACACCCAACATGAAAGAAATCAAGGACGACGAACGCCACTAATGTAGCAATCTGAAAAATTCAATTCTACGAAATAAGAATGAGGAATTTTGATGCTGCATAAATATTTTGATTTGAAAAATATTTGGAGACTTTAAATTTGAAGATTGAATCCAAACACACACACAAAATAATATAATTCTCGGATGCCATTATCTTAGCAATACATTCAACTTATAAGACTTCAAGACGTATCTTTTTCTCATCAAAATGATCCATATTATATATCGTTAGAAGCCTCAACGAGTGTAGATGGCTCTAGAATCAAGAATTACTCAAAAATATGTAGGAAAACGTCCAAAAATGGCAATAGAATGTGACCTGCCAAGGTTGCAGACGAACAGTGGCAGTGGCGGGATGGATGTTTAAAGTGTTATAAATGAGGATTCGGCCGTTAGATTGTTGATCGAAACCTACTGTTGGAAAGATCATCGAGTTAGGATATTTGTAGAAGCAAGAAACTCAAAAATTATATGGATTGGTGCCAATTAGTGACTCCATGGATGTTAAGGTGTGTTGAGTGAGTATAAGTAAGTTTTATCCCACATTGAAAAATTTGTGAAGTAAGAAAGACTTATGCACTATAAATTCCTTATACCACATTGGAAGATTTAAGAAGTGGGAAGCCTTAGTTAGCTTATAAAAGCTTGTGCTTGGCTAGTCCATCTCACACTAAACAAAAGACAAATCTTTTTCTACCTCCATCTCTCTACTCTTTGATAAAATTGTTGGATTATTAACTCACTGAGGATGAATCAAGGAGACACTACAATGCAGTACTAATTGTCTGCACCATTTTGTTTCTGGAAGAAGAATTGTTGTACCCACACACTGATAGTGGGGCAATATTTTCTTTTGAATAGTGAGAAAAATTAGTTGAAATCGTGATCGTGATAAGTAAGAACTTAAAAGAAAGGAGTCGGGGATTTTTCACTCTTACCACATCGATATTTGGGTAAGTAAGAATGTTAGATTATATGTATATGTCATGTTAAGATTTGAGATCCATTGAATGTGATTTAATGAATATATATGCATATGTGATTTGTGGTATGATAACTAGCGATGAAGTTTGAATCCGATGTGAAAATTATTAATAGAAGATGAAGAAACTAAATGAGGTTCTTGATGATGGAAAACATATAAAATTATGGGAGAATTTAGTGAGGTTTAATGTGATGTAGTCTAATCAAACACACCCACACTTCTTTATTCTTGGAACTCACTATCTCTCTGCACTAACCTCAACTTCTAAATCTTCAAAACTTGTCTTAATCTCTTCAATTCGGCCTATATGATGTACCGTTAGAAAGCTTATCGAGCGTAGATAACTATATAACCAAGAAACATATAAAACTATAGAGGAAAACATCCAAAAATGCCTTTAGAAGGATCCTGCCAAGGCTGTGGGAACAAGGGTCTGTACCAAGAGATAAGTTTGAACGGGTATAGAGCATGATCCGACTGTTAGATCGTCGATCGAGGGTCACCGTTAGAAAGAGAATTGAGTTAAGTTAATTACAAAGAAAAATCTTATTGTTAAAGTGTTAGGAATTTCGAGATAGAATGAAAGTTGTCATATGTTAACCAAAAAATCTTGGTATTGAATGCTTGGTGTTATCACTTGGGATATTTCGGGAATTTAGGAATGTATTGTGGATTGAAATCAAAGGACCAAAGGTAAGACTTACGGGTTCTTTTCCTTGCTTCTATGAACCTGTTACCATCTTTAATCTCTTGAGATATTTGTACATTGAGCTTGTACGTTTATATTCTTGTTGGCATGTTTGTATTGCCATGGCTCAATACTTGTGATCCTCGCTATGACCAGGATTATCCTTGAAAATATGTTGATATGTTTGCTTATAAATCTTGGACCTTGTACTATGTTTGGATTCTTATGACAAAAATGAAAGAAATAGACATTATGGACTTGAACACATGGTATGTGAACTTGAGTGTCATATTCCAATAATTTATAAAATGAACTCAGGAAATTATGATATACAAATGTTTATGTGTATAAAAGAATCCCAAAATTGTGGTTTTGGATAAAAAATTCAAAGAAAATCAAAGACGAAAAATTACATTTTCAGTCGAGAGTGAGCACTTAAGCGCTCAACTTGGGCACCTGAGCGGTGAAGTCGGTGATTAAGCACCACTTTGGCACTCAAAACATCAATTTTTCCAGTAGCTACGCCCTAGTGCCCAGCTTCTGGGCAAAAATTTTATTAGGGCGCTCGAGCGCCCGTTTGAGAGTCCAAGCGCCCATTCTCGTTTCGAAATCCTAACATTTTGATTTCGTTTTTCAAATATAAACCTATATATCACTCTTTAAAAAGTTTTATGACTTGAAAATAAGTTTTCCTAGGTCCGAAGTTTAAAAAGGATTCATTTATTGAGTTTATTTTACTTTATATTTCCGTTTCAATTAATATCAAATCCTTAAATGTGTTTATAAATTATTCTTTTAAAATATTTTGAGTTTCATAATGGTTTTTAAGTCCAAAATCCAACTCGAATCATTAGCTTTCATGATTATCCGAAATACCCATTTTCTCGATCAAAATTATGAACTGGGCATTCTAGCGCCCAATCAAGTTTTCAAGTTTTTAGTTTTGAATTTGATTTGCCAAACCAAGTCCATAATTCACTCTTTTAAAATGACTTAAGGTTTTAAATAAATTTTCTAAGTTCACGATCCAATCGGAATCGTTTGTTAAATCTCTTGATCACATGAATTCGTGCTTCGATATGACTTGATGTCCAATCATGATTTATCTATTATGAAATTCATGCCCTATATGGCTATCCGTTCGAATATGTTCTGTCTTTCCTGAAATTCATGCCCGATGTGGCCATTTGTTCGAAAATATTCTGTCGTTCTGAAACTCATGCCTAATAAGGCTATTGTTCAGATATGATCCGTTTGTTCTAAAAATCACGCCCGACGGGGCTATATATATTTGATTATGCCATGTTCGTTCTGAACCTATATGAAAGTACGATAAGTTGGGCCCTAGGAATTCACAGGGGATCGTGATTAGGTGATATCGGGTAGTCGATCGAAACTCTGGGAATTCTTGCATGTTGGGTAGTTTCGAAAGAGTCATGGAAGTAGGATTCTAAAGAGCTACTCCTTGGCCCATGGTCGACCGCGTTGCGGTGGCTGTGCCTAGTTATATCCTCTTGAGTAATTACTCGGAGGTGGTTTCCGTATATCTTTGAGAGTGATGACTCCAAGGTGGCTCGGAGGAATAAGGTGAAAAGATTATATGTTAGGATAATAAGAGTGACAGATCTACCAAACAATTGATTCAGCCTTAAACATTGATTGACATGAGTGTGATATTATTTACAAGTTATTATTTGAAACGATCATTCTGAATATTCTGAAAGCTTGTTTGAAAACACATTTATGTTTTGTTTTTCGTATCACATTCGTTGAAATCTTGCACTCCTTCAGCCTTACATGGTTGAGGACTT
The DNA here is from genome assembly GCA_014898755.1 of Handroanthus guayacan. Classification (NCBI taxonomy): domain Eukaryota; kingdom Viridiplantae; phylum Streptophyta; class Magnoliopsida; order Lamiales; family Bignoniaceae; genus Handroanthus; species Handroanthus guayacan. The sequence goes on from JACFYI010003647.1 coordinate 131,717, forward strand.
GAATTTGTTAATCGTTTGTAACACCAGTTTTGAAAGTTCCAATTCGATAATCATTATCATTTTCAAGGTTTGTTTTTGCCACACTTTTGTACTCTTCATTCTATGCCATGAACCTTACTGGGTCAGTGGACTCATGATTTCATTACCAATGTGTAGGAACTAAATTACAGGATGCACCTGAAGCTCTGAAATGTTACTTTAACACTTTGGTTTGACTTGGTCGTTGTAAATATAATCTGTATGTCTGAAACAAGTTTAAGGTTAGCCTGAATGTACCATTTGTTAGCATTAGTGTATTTAGCCAAGTGAAACTTGTGCGGAACTTTAGAAATGATTGATTTGTATTTGTGAATCCTATGACGTAAGTTGAAAAAATCCGGCTTGTAAATCTTGGAATATTTTGGAATATTAAGTAATGAATGAAATTTAGATTTTTTGTTTATGGATTTTAGTTCATTTCAATCGAGAGTAGCATTCCGGATCTCAAAGTGGAATGCACCAGGATTAGGGGTATTACAGGAAATCCATAAGTCTTACCTTTGGTCCTTTAATTTCGATCCACAATACATTCCTAGATTTTTGAAATGATAACACCTAGCATTCAATACAAAGATTTTTTGGTTAACATATGACAACTTTCATTCTATCTCGGAATTCCTAATACTTTAACCGTAAGATTTTTCTTTATAATGGTGACCCTTGATCGACGATCTAACTGTCGAATCGTCATCTATACACGTTCAAACTTATCTCTCGTTACTGACCCTTGTTCCCGCAACCTTTGCAGGTTGCCTTCTAAAAGTATTTTTGGATGTTTCTCTCTATAGTTTTATATGTTTCTTGGTTTTATAATTTTCTACACTCGATAAACTTTTTAACGGTATACCATATGGGCTGAATTGAAGAGATTAAGGTAGGTTTTGAAGATTTAGAAGTTGAGGTTAGTGCAAAGAGACAGTGAGTTCTGAGAATAAAGAAGTGTGGGTGTGTTTGATTAGATTTCATCACATTAAACCTTACTAAATTCTCCTATAATTTCATATGTTTTCCATCATTAAGAATCTCATTTAGTTTTCTCATCTCCTATCAATAATTTTCACATCATATTCAAACTCCATCGCTAGTTATCATACCACAAATCACATTTGCATATATATATATATATATATTCATTAAATCACTTTCAATGGATCTCAAATCTTAACATGAAATATACATATAATGTAACATTCTTACTTACTCAAATATCGATGTAGTGAGAGTGAAAAATTCCCGACTCCTTTCTTTGAAGTCCTTACTTATTACGATTACGATTTCAACTAATTTTCCTCACTATTCAGAGAAAAATGTTGTCCCACTATCAGTGTGTGGCTACAACAATTCTTCTTCCAGAAACAAGATGGTGCAGACACTTAGTACTGTACCGTAGTGTTTCCTTGATCCATGCTCAGTCATCAGAGTTAATAATCCAACAATTTTATCAAAGAGCAGAGGGATGGAGGTAGAGAAAGATTTATCTTTTGTTTGGTATAAGATGACTAGCCAAGTACAAGCTTTTATAAGCTAATTAAGGCTTCTCACTTCTTAAATCTTCCAATGTGGGATAAAGAGTTTATAGTGCACAAGTCTTCCTCACTTTACAAATTTTTCAATGTGGGACAAAACTTACTTCTACAAACTTAACACACCTTAACATCCATGGAGTCACTAATTGGCACCAATCCATATAATTTTTAAGTTTCTTGCTTCTATAAATATTTTAACTCGGTGATCTTTCCAACGATAGGTTTCGATCAACAATCTAACGGTCGGATCCTCATTTATAACATTTCAAACATCCTTTCCCCCACTGCCACTGCTCCTCAGTAGCCTTGGCAAGTCACATTCTATTGCCATTTTTGGACGTTTTCCTCTATATTTTTGAGTAATTCTTGATTCTAGAGCCATCTACACTCGTTGAGGCTTCTAACGGTATATCATATGGGTCATTTTGATGAGGAAAAGATAAGTCTTAAAGCCTTGCAATTTGGATGTATTGCTAAGACAGTGGCATCCAAGAATAACATTATTTTGTGTGTGTGTTTGGATTCAATTCTCAAACTTAAAGTTTCCAAATATTTTTCAAAACAAAATATTCTTTAAATTAAACCACCTATTTATTCAACATCGAAATTTCTCAATTTTATTTCGTAGAATAGAATTTTTCAGGTTGCTACAATGTCACCTCTAGAGTCCCAACGTTTGGTGGACGATTCTAAATTCTATTATATCGTGACGAGGATGTCGCATTATGAAGGAGGGGTGATTGTAATATCCCTTCTTCCACATGGGAAAAATAATGAAATAACTATCATTATATAAGTAGTAGTCAAGGAATTTATGTACAACCATTGGATATTCTTTTTGAGTGAGTTGTTCAAAACTCAGTTTCAGGTAGTGCACGGTAAATTTTTAGGCAAATCTCGTGTCCTGGGTCCCTGGGCTTGGGGCGTGATAACTAACAAAATAAACCATGAGATATTGATGTTATTTGAAGAAATAATCGGTGAACAAGAGTTAAAACACCTCCAATTGATCGAGAAACCGTACCAAATTTAGATATATGGAACTTGGTTTATGGTTTTTGGGGATTAGGGTTCTTTGTGGTTTGAGAAATACTAAAAACAAAATTAATTGATGAAATTGAGCGAAAAACTTGCAATGAAATTAAATATGACCTCATATTCGTTGAGAAATCTTCATAGAGCAGTTTTTTGGTTGGTAATTTTTGGATTTTTGAAGGTTAGGGTTCTTCACGTGAACCGAGATTGGAATATGCTATTTGCAATTAGTTGAGAGCTTCAGTTAGTCAATTCCACAAATACAAGGTCGTTTTTGACATTATACAAGTCCTTTTACTACGTGGTTCTATTTGTGGCATGGATGCAAGTTTTATAAAACAGAGGGTGTTTAGTTGCTATTTAAAATCTTATAGAGATTTTATTCTAATTATGAATAATATAGGGGAATAATATGCAATTCACTCCTTTTATTTGTATTGAAGGCCCCCCTTTTATTTTATAGATATTAATTATTGAACAAATAAGTCTAAGTGTAGTATAATCATCCCAAATAATCTTAAGAAATATTTACATGTTGTATTTTTTGATCTCCCAATTTGCTATCATTTTCTATATTATAATGGAAGAAAATAACAATATATAGGATTCCAAAATTATTCCTGAATTGAACATGATAGCATAATTTGTGAATACCAAAAGAGCTGATCAAATTTTAGGATTCTACCATGTATGTGACATATCTTATGTAGTCAACGAATTTTAGAGTGCTAATATATTTGTGACCCATCTTCTGTAGCGAACATAGTAATTTTCATGTTCCTCATACTATTCAATTAGGTTTTTTCCTTACGGAATCGGAAAGAAGAAAAATCCTTATATTTGAAGATTAGGTTTTTAGTTAGAGAACGTCTTATTTGTTCAACAACATTAATGTTTAACAAAGCCAACAGCCGTCGCTTACTGGTACACAAGCATGTCATGCTAGGGTTAACTTGATGTTTCAAGGGACTAATATACTATTTTGAGTAACCACATAAATTTTTGTATATTTTTACCTTTTCATTTATTGAGTTTGTTTTTCATTAAATTGTTGACATAATTTTAAATTCTTGAAAAAAAAAATCTTGCATCTTAAGTACTTTTGTTGTGTATCCGATAAATATGTCCTCGAATTCCATATAGGGATAATTACCTCAACAACTCTTGAGGTTTAGCATAATTACTAAATACACGCTTTGAGTTTCAATAATTACAATCACAAGCATTACAAGTAAACCCTCTATACAGAGAGTGTAATTGTAATGATGCATAATTTTGGGGATTGTAGTTGTAACTATGCATAGACGGTGAATGTGTAATTATTGAAAACTCAGGGGTGTTAAATAAATAATGGAATTTTGAAAGAAAATTGTGAAATTACCGTGTTTTTTTGGGTGTGTTTAATTTCTATAGGGAGTGAGTACAACTTCTTCACAAATATCTATCTTGAAGTTACACTCGGTGAGTGCAACTTCAATATTGATACTTGTGAAGAAGTTTTTCTTTTTCTCTTTTTTTTTTTTAATGATGATAATTTCATGAATATTGAATAATAAAAAATGAAAGTACAAGGTGGAAAAGCAAATAATTAAGCCATAAAAGTGGTAGCATAAACAATAAAAAAAGAACACCAGATTTGGAACCAAAAGAACAAGGGAGTATAAAATGCTATGACTTTTGACATATGGGATCTGAAATCTTTCTCAGCATTCTCTATCCAAAAGAAAGAGAATAACTTGATGTAAGAATAATTTAATGATTCATTGTCATTTCTATTGAAAAATAGCTTTGGAAAATGCCCATTAGTAGAGTTTTCCCCTTCAATAATCTTAGCATGGGAGATTTGATCCATTTTGAACTACAATGCTGCACACCAAATAAATATGAAAAATAGATTTAAGATCTAAAAAGTTGAGGGGAGATAGTCAAAATTTCAGATTTGAAAATAAACTTAAAGTTTTTAGACAAAGAAAAGCTTAAAGTAAGCGAAGAAAGCGGATAATGGTGAGGTTGGTTGGATGGAAATGAAAAACAAGAAGATTGATGGAGGAGGAGTGGATTTGAACGGAAGAAAACCACCCACCATTATTGTTGTGGTGGAGAAAGAGCAATGGGAAAGGGAAATCGAAAAGAAAAAGCAGGAGAGAAAGATCTCTGGAAAGAAATCGGACAGTCACTGAGATGGCAGCTTGCAGACCATTGGAGGTGCAATACTCAAAATTTGAGGAAGAGAGGGAAAAGGAGAGAGGGGAAAACAGGTATTTTTGAAGAAATTGTACTTGATTGAGAATATATATTTATGA
>JACFYI010003648.1:7771-22732 GCA_014898755.1 Handroanthus guayacan
AAAAAAAAAAAAAAACGTATATGTTTGTCTAAATGAAAATCACCAAAAATATGTTGATCCAATTTGTGTTTAAATTTGATTGGTAAATTGTCTTCAGGTACCACCACTTGCAATTGCTCTTCTCCACTGACGAATAGGTGCACGCCCTGTTGGATATTTTAATAAAATAATATATCATCCCACATAGAGTTTTAAAGAAAATGCTAACTATGTTTTATAACATTTTCTTATGTACAATATTTGAAATAAAAAGAAGTTTCCCACACACACACACAAAAATTTCTCAAGCTCTGTTACGATGTCTAGTATAGTTTCTGTTTCACCAAACAATGCAGGTTTAAGGTAAAGTCATAACTAAAGACTGAGCTGTTATATCTCATAGATGACATGGCTATAGATCTTACTGCACCCAAAACATTTTGAAGAGTCGTGAATTCGTATTAAGAGAGTGACCTAGTCCGCGCCTCAATCCGCCTAAAATAAAAAAAAAAAAGAATAATACTTGTCTCCCTCTCTCTTTATTCTATTCCTTCCAACATGCCCAATTCTCTTTTCAGAAAGAACACAAAAATAAAATTAAGTGAAATGAAGTAAAATTGGAGGAAGAGGAAGAAAAAGAAAATAAGGTGCTCAATTCATGTTCAAAGATTGATGATATTTTCCCCAATCAAAAAGTCCAAAAATCTGGCCCTACAAGGTGCCACGGTAAATTCTATTTTTACTTGATTTTGTCTTATTTAGTGTTGGTGAAACTACAATTTAATACCGTTAATTAAATTTTTGTAATGATGAATTTGGGTCATCATGAAATATTTTCACGTTTGATATATGTTAAAAAGGAGAAAAAAAAAAGTTACTTAAAAAAATTAATAAAAAATATTATCAGTGAATTTCATGAAATATTACTTGGTCTCACATTCAATTCACCAGTCACCACGGACAAGGTAATTTGTTGATTTTTCACTTGTCGCATCATGTCTATGTCCAACTCTCATAGTTAAAGTTCATAAGGGAAATTTAATAGTATAGAAGTACGATCGAATCAAGAATTTTTATGAAGAAGAAAAACAAAAGAAAAAAATATTAATTTACCCCTCCTAGTAATATTTGAAAATGGAAGCATACTTTTAATATTATTTTAATTAAAATTTTAAGGATCAAACAAAGGCTACAATGCAATGCCAAAAGTCCCTCTATCTTTTCGACACGTCATTAACTAAGATTCCATACTCTTGTTGAATTTATTGCTATTGACAAAAGTAGTCGTATACTGAATCATTGCTGATTAGACAATTAAATCAAATCAAATTCTAGAGATTTATATATTTATAGTAATAAAACATGTACAACATATTCATATTGTGGTTCATGCACGTCAATATATATCTTGAATATAATTCATTAGATCCTATATAAACAATAATATCAATATTTTTTATTGCATTGTCATATTACCACTTAATATTTTATGACTTATTTGCTTAAATAAGCTATTAAACCCTTATTATTATTATTATTATTATTATTATTCCCCGAAAACATGAAAAGATATATAATCCTTAAAATGTCTAACCTGAGCAACTTCAAAAATAGCACGCTATCAACTTATGGCCAATAATATCTTATTACATTTTCCTTGACAAAAAATAAAAAAAAAAAATTAAGAAAAGAAAACCATATATAGCTAGGAAAGTCAGGAGTGTTTGTGCTAGTTTAAGAAAAATCTATATATTTTTTTTACCGTAAACTGAACTTCGGTAGTTTTAGAGTATTTGTTAGTAGCTTTTTTGCTTTATATATCTTCCTGAAAGTTAAATATCAAATAGCTAAAAGTTACAAGGATTAAGAAAATATTTTCTGTTGTAAATAAAATACATTGCATTTAAGTTTTTAATATAATTTCCATTCTTTTTATGTTGTTTTTATTTTATTTTCTTCAAATTCAAGCATACCATAATATATGATAATTATAGTATAATTTCATCCTATACAGGTTGGCGCCTCAGGTGTAGCCCAAAACTATAGCCAACTTTTCCAGCCCACAATGGTTAGTAAAAACCATCACAAGAATCCAAATACGTAAGCCCAGCCCATTAAAACAACTGAATGCTAACTTACGAAACCCAGAAACTGTGTAGGCCCAGAGTTGCCCCTGAGGTTACTCCTTCCACGTTAACAGAACAGTATTTCTCCATCAAATAATTCTTCTTCTTCTTCTTCTTCTTCTTCTTTATTTTTTTTTTTTTGCCCCCTCTAAAAGAGAAGAAATCGGTATTTTACAGTAGACAAACACTCACATGCTAGTGATAGGACTCGAACCTTATACCTTTCTTATGAAAGGGGGAGGCGATGCCACTTTATCTAAAAAGCAGTATCATTTCTCCACCAATTCATAAAGCTTATTGTTCCTTCCTTCAATAAAATTGGAATGATACATAGAAGATTGAGATGGCCCCTAATATGACACATGTAAATCAAAAGTAGTCCATTTTTTTGTATTCTTTTTTTTCTTGAAATTTTTGAATCAGAACAGAATTTTCATATCAATCATTAAGCTATTTATTCATTCATTGAATTGAAACGTTTTAGGTTCTAATTGAGACTAGTTTTAACGAAACTTAGGTATTTTTTCTTTAATTATTATTGCATCCTATACTTTTTTGTGTGAACTAATTCAAGATTTTCTCGTAAATGAAGAACTAATTACAAAAAGACAGGTAAATCAAAAGACTTTTCGCTCTTGATTAATTTAATCACGATGACTTATAAAAGTTCGGAACTAAAATCTTGGGATTGATGTTGAAATTTATCTATGAAATTGACTATCGAATCCTTGCTCTATGATATTACATCACGTGTTTTTGGTGTATAAATAGGTGGCCTGCACTAGAATCCAAGACATGCCAGCTTTGTATATGTCTCCCATAGTCCGATAAATACATTTTCTTAACCCTACAAATTAATATTTTGAGTTTTGAGACCACGATAACAAACCCTAGGGGTAATTTTGCCAATCCATCAAATCTCTACCACATGGCAACGGTAGTTATTCCAGTCCTTACCCTTTCTTCTTTTAATCAAACATATATGGCTTCTAAAATTACAAGGAGAACTAAGTATAAATTGTCACTATTAAATTCTTGTCACATCGTATGCATAATTAGTGAAGTAAGATTGTTTCACCTTAAAAGTATTTTGTTTTAGCACCAAGTTATAGGCTTACTCTATCATGAAATTTCGTTGTGCATATATTATTACATATTATAGCCCACAAATGACATTAATGATAGAACTGTTAACAATATAATTAACTAAAATGCTTTCAAAATCATACCGATACCTACATTCCATATATCCTTTTTGGGTTTCATATGTCTAATTGTATATTACTACTTTGTTGTATGAAATCTACATTGACAAAGTCATTTTCGAACCATGTTGTGCTTCAAATAAGATAATGAGAATACAGATTGTACATAGGTTAGTAGCAGATATGCTCATCTAATTAGCCATTGTTTAGTCTAATCCAAACATACATGACTGCTCTCAATTTGGGCAACTCGACCTAGATAATTTGCAAATAACATGAATTAAGGAATGTTATCCAATAATTATAATTGTGGCAAGTATGGTGGAACCTCATAACAGGAACCAAGACCTTCGTTTCTTTTTATATAAATGGTAATAGGAATCAAACCTTAATAGGGGTTGAATAGGAAGGATAGATCAAATACTGCATGTTGTGCGGAGAATGATTAGGGAAATTATTGTTTTTGTTACAGTGAGTACAATTTAGAAACTGAATATTTCACTTAATTCAAAAATGATAAATCAAATTCTTCAACTCTCAAAATTTTTAGACAAGACATCAAGGGCCGCTCCTGCTAGAAACCCCCTTGATCCATCCTTGCCACTCACACCGATGGATCAAGACAAAGTGTGACTTTGATAGAGATAGTTATCGGGAGACGTACTACAATGATACCGTATCCCTTTTTCATCATTACTAATAGGTGCTCCATTGGATAAGGTAGTTTCCTTCTAACTACATACATTCTATATTATATTATGGTTCAGGTCTCAAAGTTTTCTTAGCATCAAGGATCTTGAGGAACCAAGATATGTTAGGCAGAAGTGAAAATTGATTGGGGGTAGGGGCCATGCAACGGATGATGAATTGGTCCAAAGGAGTAGTTGGATTTACATTTAAGCTTTCACATGCCGTGTCTTCTAAAATACATTAAAGCCCATCCACTTTTTTGGACTCATATGAACTAACATCTCATTGCCACCATTTCATGTTCATCATCATTGGGAATCCCTCAAATCATTTACTAAATGTCTAAACCAAATTCTAGGGTGGCAATATTGTCACATTGAGTTGGTTCTGGTGGAGTTGAGATAAATATATTGTAATATCTTGCTCAATCTAAATTCAAAAGGTACTCAATTTGAAAGTTTTCATATTAATTCGTATTGATACGAAGATAAAAATGGGTCAATTCACAAACTCATCAACCTGCAATCCACCATCCAGTCGATTTCAATTTGTAGTCATTTTTCATTAAGTTACTCAACTAATAAAATCTATGTTATTCTATATTCAATTGGAAACTTGAAAAAAATATTTATATATATTTTATTATCAACTATTATTCATGAATTCAACAATTTCGATTGGATTGTGTCAGGTTAGACCGTGTGTGTTGGATTGGTTGATTGGATTAGATAGGGTTGGCGAGGTTATCCAATAAAATTATCTTTTAGGTAAATTCGAAACTTAATCGGAACTCACCAGTAATTTTTGTATTACTTATCAGATTGGCCTACTATATTGTGTTGATTTGTATTAATCATGTTTTTTATGTTATGTCAAAATTGCCGCTACTACGATACAAAACTACGAATCATGAGAGGCCCAATGATTAATTGTAGATATCAACGAGTAAAGAATGATAGACAATCATTAATGAACAAAATACCAAAAAATAATTATTAACAATTAATTATTACAAAAATGAAGTAATATCTGTCTTTTTTTGTGGGATTGAAATCAATAAATTAAAATATGAAATAACATCTTGATAAATACAAAGAAATTATTGAGAAACTTGCACGTGTAGTCGACAATTCATTATTTTCTTCATGCATTGTCAAGAGAGATTTAGCTAATTCACTGCACTGTTTGGTTAGTTAATGGGGTCCCAAAAATATTATTGATGGTGACATAAAAACCTCTTGTTGTTGATAATTTATTTTTCTTGATGAATGATTCATGATTTATAGTTGGTGCCAACTTTTTCATTATTTAGATCCATATAAGTTTAAAGTTCCCCATTCCTTATGGCGCCTATATTTATTTATAAGATAATTACTCTTTATTCCGAACAACCCTTTTTACCCTTTAGCTAACGAACTATTTTTTGCATCAAATGATCATAAGAACTTTCAAAATTTTTGTATGTTGTCGCTCAAATCAATTTTCGATGGAATATTACTTAAAGATACAACCAATAATTTGCAATTGAATTTATGAATATGTAAATAAAACATGAAGGGACTCTTTTGGTAGCGGTTGCAATAGATTATACTATTTGTTAGTACCTTGTAGTTCATTTAGTATCCCATTTTTAATAGTATGCTAACTTGTTACAACGTGCATCTCATACAATTTCTTTCACTATTAATATTGCTCGACTCCTCAAGACAAATTACTATGGATTAGTAAATTTCAACAATATCCTTAATATTGCAATCTTCTAGAGAAAAATGCACTTTAAAAAGGGGCATTCATGTTTTTAATTTAGGAACCACGAATTATTAAGAGCTACCAAATACATGATTAGACATATGAATAAACTATTTTAAAATTATCCATAAATTAATAAGGGTTACCAAATTGAAACTAATTTATATATTTCTACAACTTAGTAAGACTATAAATTAATATGACAAATTCAAGATGCCCTCTATAAGTATTTATATATGATCTAACCATTTGATAACCTTCTTAAAAATCATGTAAGAAACTTGAAAAAAATTTGTAATAATTCTATACCCCAATCTCTCTGACCTCCCAAGACTACAATAAAAAGTGTTTAAAATATGAAGCAACATTTTCATGTTGACAAACATTCAACAATTATTCTAACCATCAACATTCCCTTTTTAAAGAACTTACAAGAATCTTCAAACACCAAAAAAGACACTTTTTTCCTTTTAAGACACAAGTTCAAGACAATAATTCGATGTAATTATTCAAGATTTTTCAAGATTCATTATAGACCCCTGTCTCTATTCATACGTCCCCTTCCCTTCTTTTCCCTTCATCCAACGGTCTTCTTGAATTACTTTATTGTCCTCTTCCTCCACCAGATTCCATCCCAACAGTCCCTAATCTCACTAAACAATACACTTTAAATTCAAACTTTCAAACTTCCAACCCCTTTTAAGCTTTTTCTCTCGTGTCCCAAGAAAGCTGTCAATGTATATATACACACACACGGGGCACTCTTAAATGCCATTCAACGGTTTCAAATTTAAGGTCCTTTTCGTTGTTTCTTATATCTTCTTTTGTTCTGTCGACCATTGAGTAGCTGCTGTCTCTGTATTGAAGTAAAGGGTGAGAAGAAGAGAAAGGAGGATAAGAAGACGTGACTAGGGTGAGATTTATGTTAAACCATGTGCATTTTTTGGGTCTTTGCTGCTGGTTGTTTGTGTTTCTACAGATGGGAAAGAGGAAGATTTGAAATTCTTTGTAGCAAGAAATGTCAAGAATCCCTTTGTTGTGTGTTGTTTAAATATTTTTCTTGAACTTTTCCACTTTATTTCGGTGATTTATTTTGATCCGTCTCTGGGTAACGCTTTCTTTTGGAAATTCTTCATTTTTGTCATCTGTTTTCCAGTTTTGACCCTGATGATCTGATTTAAGCTTTCACATGAAGGGTTTGTTTTTACTTAAACTAGTCTTAGGATTCTTGATTTGTGGGATTAATAACTTTGCTTTCGTTAGTGATGGAGTAAAGGAGTTTCTGTTTTTTGGGTTGTTTTCTTTTTTAGCTACTGTTTCCTGTTGTAGATCTGAGTGATATCTGTTGATTAGTTGCTGAAAAGAGAGGCAAGAAAGAAAGCTCATTAAAAAGTTAATAATTCTGTTAAACTTTAAAGATTCACCACAAAATTGAGACTTGTGAAAAGGTAAAGAAGGGCCAGCACTTTTGAGGAATCATTAATATATTTTGATTTGATTTAGTGGTCAAATTTCTAGGAAACACTGGTATATAGTTAACAATAATGTTGTCTTGTTTCATTAACAAAGGAAGAAAGAAGCATGATTTCACTTCCATTATGTTATAAATGTTGCAAGAAAGAAAGATTATTTAGCTAGTTGCCACTTTGAGCCAATTTTCTCATTACAATTCTGCAGATCAAATTTTGAGTGGTTTTTACCTCCTTTTGCTTCTTTAAAGGAGAAATGCCAAGACCAAGGTAAAATCCAGCTCAGAATCTTCTCTTGCAAAGCTGTTGTAACTTACCACTATAATTTTTTTCGTATTGATTTTGATTGTTCTTCTATCAGAGCAACAGAAGTAGGCCAACGACAATCTCCTCGGGGCCCACCTAATCTCCGAACTTCGAGCTCTGATTCTGATCCGCTACCTCTTCGTCCTAGGATGGAGAGGAGCCCGAAACTGGCCGACGGTCGATCGCCACGAAGTACTCAATCTAATCCATTGAATCAAAAGAAACTTGGTACGCGAATTGCAGATTTGGAATCTCAACTTGGCCTAGCTCAGGAGGAGCTCAGAAGTCTGAAGGACCAATTAGTCTCGACTGAGGCTGCCAAAAAAGCAGCACAAGATCAACTTGAGAAGAAATCGAAGAGGAAACAAAAGGGTCCTGAGGCATTGGAGGTCGAAGAGAAGCTGAGCAAGAAAGATAGCACTATTGCTGATGAAACATCTGATGATGTCGAGAAGGAAACTGATGTTTTTGAAGTTCATATTGAGAAAGTGACTGTGGAGCCTGAAGCTGAAGTCGTTGAACAGCTAGCTGAAGAAGATGAATTCAAGCCTAAATCTGTCACTTTGTCAGAATCATCAGCCATTACGGAGGAAAAGAATCCATTGTTTGATGAGTTGGCTATGAAGAATGACGAGATAAACTTACTGAAGATGAATTTAAACGACAAGGACAAAGAGCTGGAAGTTCTTCGTCCGGAAAACGAGAGCTTAAAGAGCCAACTTGATGAGAAGTCACTAAAGATATCATCAACTCAATCTGAGATTGATGAACTGGTTCTGAAGTTGAGTAATGTTAATCAAGAGCTGGAAGAGGCGAAAAGCAGTTCTGCTCAGATAAGCAAGAAGCTAGAAGCTGCTGAAAAGGCAAACGAAGAACTAGAAAATGAGATGAAAACGCTTCGTGTACAAACCGAGCAATGGAGAAAAGCAGCAGATGCTGCAGCAGCTTATCTTGCTGGAGGAGTGGAGATGAACGGAAGAAGAATATCCGAGAGGTGTGGATCCATGGATAACAACTATGGCAGTGCCTTCGAACCCATTGGTGGATATGTTGGTTATGTGTGCTCGCCCGGAATCATCGACGGCCCTGATTATGTTTTTGGCAGCGAAAAAAGGAAAGGTTCTGGTAGTAGAATGTTTGGAGACCTTTGGAAAAAGAAGGGACATAAGTAAAACCTTTAAACATCGTCCATTGATATCGATTGATGTTACTTGAGGATAACAAAAATGGTTGCTTACCATTTTTATTTATTTTCAATGTCATTGTACCTTGACAATTCTAATTTCTATCAATTTCTATGGTAGACCACTTGAAATATCAGGCTCGTTAAGTACATTAGATGTAGCAATTACTGTTACATTGATTTCATAAGACTATATTGAGTAGGGATGGGAACAGGTTAAAAACCCGGACCTGATGTCATCCTGCCTCAAACGGGAGCAGTGCAGGGCAATACCCAAGGTGTGAGCAGGACTAGGGGCCTTATTTTTCAAACACTGACAAGTTCATAGCGGGGTGGGATGGGCTGGGGTGGGGTGGGATTTGGGACGAGCCCACCCTTCCATGAACTCGGAGTGGGTTTGGAATGAGCCCACCCTGCCCTGAACTCAGACCGTTTGCCATCCTGTGAGAAATCACCAAGAGCAAGACACAGTTCCTGCTGCAAGTTCTTGGTCACAAGGTTAACCACAGGGGTCCAAATTGCCAGAAATGCTTTTTGGAAAATTTTCTTTTTATCTTATTGCATTTAAATTATCAAAAAATCTGCATTTCAGATTTTGAATATATTCAAAATGCTATAAAGACATTATACAATAGTAATTTATCATCACTGGTTGCATGTGGCTAGATTTCTTTCAATAATTCACTTTGCAGAAAGCATTATTACTTTTGTATAAAATGTTGATTAGGTCGACCCTGAGAAGATAACAATAGAGTACACAGAATTAATTACTAATACAAGAAAAGCACATTGTGATAACTCAAAAACATTATCTCTTACATAACCAAGTCTTCTCATAGAAAAACAAGAAAATACTATTGCACTTTGTATATATGAATGATACTTGTTTGATTTTGTTAAAAAATGTCTTGACGTGCAACCATGGCAATCTCCCTCTTCTTCACTGTTTTGTCACTCTCTTTTCTTCAATCCATTGTTTCAAATTCAACTGGTTTCACCTTAAAGCTCGTTCACCGGGACTCTCCAAACTCTCCTCTATACGAACCAAACCTTTCTCATTTCCAACGGTTCATGAAAAACATCGAAATCTCCAAAGCTCGAGCCTCTTACTTCCAACAGTTGTCTGAAACAATCGGTGTTAGAAACTCAGCACCATCCCAAAATGCTTCCCTCTGGCTTCCACTAAAGCCCACTGAACCTATCTATACAGTTGAGCTAGGCCTTGGAACCCCTGTTGTTAAAAGAACTCTGATTTTCGACACGGGCAGTGCCCTTACTTGGACACAATGCAGACCTTGTTTACGTTGTTTCAAACAAAGAGAGCCCCTCTTTGACATTAGACAGTCCAGTTCATATAGATTAATGCCTAGACGTAATAAACTTGCTGGGAACTTCAACTGTAACTTTTTTGGATGTGTTTATTACGTGCAGTATTACAGCGGACAATTTTCAGCAGGACTGGTCTCAGTGGAGACATTCACCTTCCAAACTAGTACAGGAGTTCCTTACAGAGTTCCTGATCTGGTTTTTGGCTGTGGAACCATGAATCAAGGCTGTTATGGTTTCACCAACATTGTAAGTGGGATAATAGGAATGGACAAAAGGGCGTTTTCTTTTGCTTGCCAACTTGGAGTCCTAATCAAGTATCGATTTTCGTATTGTCTACCTGCAATATATTCAAATAACACCAAAGAATCATATCTCAGATTTGGTGAAGCAGCCATACTAAGAGGAGGTAATGTTCAAAGTACGCCGTTTCTAATGGCCAGACAAAATGCCATTTTCTATGGATTGAACTTGACCGATATCAGCATAGGTGGACTAAAGTTGGGACTTAGCGAAACTACATTTCCAGACGGCTGCGTTATTGATTCAGGTGCTTCAGTTAGCCTTTTAAACAGACAAGCTTTTTCCATTGTAAGAACTTCACTGGATAGGTATTTTTCGAAATTCAAGAATGTTAGAAGGCTTTCGGGCAGGATGGCTTTAAAAGGATTTCTTTGCTACACACTTCCAACAGGGTTCAAGAACTTTCCAGACATGACGTTTCATTTCCAAGGGGCTGATTTTCATGTTCCATTTGTGAATGTTTTCATGTTTGATGAAAGGAGATTCTTTTGTCTAGCGATGATTGCATCGGCAAATATGACACTTCTGGGAGCTTATCAGCAGCAAAATGTGAGAATTGTCTATGATTTGAAGGATCAGATGCTTTCGTTTGCTCCAGATGATTGTTCAAAGGATTCTGCTTGAGAAGTTCTTACTGATCTTTGTCATGTTAATTTACTGAAGATCTGTGAGGCTTTAAATAACTTGGAATAACTCCTCTGTGAAATTAAAAGCTATTTTATGAATACTTTTATCCCATTGAGGTTTTGGGGATTAAATTTTAAGTAGACAAGATAAAGCAAAACTTAATATTTCGGGCTGGCCTGTCAAATCTCTTCTATCAAACGAGGGATTAAGAAAGTTGAAATACAATAATCTATCCTAAGTTCAATATCGAACTTGCAATAACGGGATATTACATGTAACGAAAGCAATGGGTTTCCCAAAAATTAATTTAAGCTAGTTAAGATAGTCGTCGTGAACTTTAGATGCTCCGCTCCGCTAATCACTGTGCTAACCTTCGAGATACTAGGAGTTGACATTCGACATCACAATATCAATATAACGAAGAGCTTAATATTTATTGCAAACACATATTCTCCACAATGAAATAAATCAGATCAGATATTAATTTATAACAAGACTTCACAAGGATATAATTTATTCACTCAAGATCACACCCAAAAAGAACTCAGGGATAGCCAAAAAATAAATGCTACGTTCTTAAAAAAACACATGATATAAACTACATTAACTCCCAACAAAATCATCATCCCAAATTATGACATGTCAAAAACTCAAGCAAAAACTATACTTGCATTTTCCCTGATAAAAACATGGCTAAAATAATAACCTACATCATTTTGTTCCTCTTCCTCTTCATATCACTTTCCCATGCGTTCACCACAAAAATCAACCACAGAGACTCCCCCATCTCCCCTTTCTACCAACTCAACCTCTCTCCCCTTGGAATATTCTCGAGAGACATCAAGATTTAAAAAACTCGAGCTTTCAACATGATCTCAATGAAAATCTTCGAAACTTCATTATCTTTTCGCGCACCCCTGTTCATGATTGATATAGGCATTGGAACACCTGCGAGGCTGCGACTAAAACAACTCTCGTTTTTTATGCTGCTGCGCCTCTAACGTGGACCCAATGCCAGCCCTGCATATACTGTTTCAAACAAGAGCAACCCGTTTTCGACCCAAGTAAATCCAGTTCGTTCAAAAGAATCCGCAGAAATCATAATCTTGCATCATGGTTTAACTGTCTTGAATGTTACTATTATGTCGAATCTCGCACTGGGCAATCATCTGACGGGATTGTCTCAATCGACACTTTTTCCATTCGGGGCTCGAACAAAATCAAGAATCATCGTTTAAACGACATCGTATTTGGCTGTGGAATCAACAATCATGGCCGTCCTGGCCGTCCTGGCCCTCAAACAGCAATAACAGGACTTCTAGGCATGGGAAATTTCCCAACCTCCTTGGCTCGGCAATTAGGCAAACGATTCTCGTACTGCCTGCCAGAACTGAAATCATCTCGAACAAAGAGTTCTGTTCTGAGTTTCGGACAACAAGCCGTACTAAAAAGAGAAAACATCCAAACCACGTCGTTTTCAAAGCTTCTGAAGACTAAAAAACTCTTACAGGGGACTGTCGAATTGAACTTGATGGGCATTAGTGTTGCTGGAAAAAGATTGGAAATCCCAGAGGGTTCCTTCGACGGAGGCTGCGTTCTTGATTCTGGTTCTCCTTTAAGTATAATAGAAGAACACGCTTATAACGCTGTAATGAATGCGATTTCGAGCTATTTTTCTCAGTTCGAGAACATTAAAAGGATACTGAACAGGAAGTATCCCAGAAATCTGTGTTACAAGTATCCCAGAAATTCCAGAAATTTCAGAAATTCCCCAAACATTGTATTGCATTTTGAGGGAGCAGATTTGGAAGTTAATGGAACGAATTTATTTATGTTTGGAAGGAACTTGTTTATGTCAAATTTTGTTTGCTTACGGTTATTAGGGGAGGAGAAGACGAATATTTTGGGGGTTTATCAACAGCAGAATTTTAGGTGGTTGTATGATTTGGGTAATGAGAAGCTTTTGTTTGCTAGACAGAATTGTTAGTAGGGTTGTTGGGGCTTTCATTTGCATGTTATGGAAATTTAAATGGCTTTAAAAAATTTAAGATTTATTATGAATAATGGATATCCATGTGGTGCACTCAACATAATAATGAATGTCCATATGGTGCACTTAATAATGGATGTTCATAATGCACTAAATAATGCACTTAACATGATGGCCCTCTTAGCACTAATAAAGTGTTTGAGAATTTACCTATAAATATGATGCAAATGTAATGCAAAATACACAACAATTTTAGTGAGTATTTTGATTCTTCCATTCTTCATTTAGTTGAATCAATTCCTTTCTTATATCAAATTTGTTCTCTCTTCTCCTTGTTATACACCTTTTATTTTAAAACAATTGTCATATTTTATTATTTTATAACAAGATTCAAATTTTCACAAAAAATTGGGATTTTAATTTGATCGGATTATTAGATTATCCATTTCGATAAATGTTTCTCTTCATAATTGGGTGGGTTTTTTTTTTAATTTTTATTATTATTATTATTTTTTTTAAAATCTGATTGAAGATTCTTTGTGGTGTCTAAAGCTGGTAAGATGAGAATGACGAGTTTAGTAATTCCGCGCTTTAAAGCCAGCCTAAGTACTTATTTATTTGCTCTAATACCAAATTCTCATACTACAAGCCTATAAAATAGAAATCGAGATGAGATTGGGCAAAATAAAATCTACAAGCAATTAATTTGAATTTGTCATCACATTAAGCAGATGGATAATTCTCGAACTCTTTTTGAAATTTTATCTACTTATGACATATTCTCGTATTTGAAAAATTATAATAACACCTTCTATCATTAATTCAACTAACGAGAAACTTATCTATAATATAACAATTGAACTCTCTGAACATGTTTGATTTTTAGGAGGTGTACACAAAGTCCATTAAGTTTTTCATCTTTTAAACTAACACAGAGCATTATTAATTTCAAACTATATGGTTGTTTTTGTAAGTAGATCAAACTTTAAGGACGTTCAGGTAATAATCTCTTAAAGAATTTTTTAGCTCAAGTGTTATTTCCTTTCACGTCCTAAGAAGAAAGAGTTTTTTGAAAAAATATTTCATGTGAAATGTCCAATAGGCAACTTCATTCCTCTATTATTTACCCCCTCCCCCTGTATTATTCGGTCAATGCGTTAATAGTTCTTCGTCACACACACATCCTCTTAATCCAATTCTTAGCAAAACTTTTCATATAAAATGTCCGCATTACCTTTATATATCATGCAGTAAACCTTTTACTTCGAAATCAACGATCCAAATTGGGGAAAAAAAGATAAAAAAAAAAATTATTTTTATTACAATTTTTATAGGAATAATCATTTTTTATATAAGATATCATTATTACATTTAAATCTATATATATATATATATTATAATTATACATTATGCATATTATAATACCATTATTATAACAATAATATACCCCAACCCACCCCCACCCACAGATAAGAGAAGAAAGGCCGACGGTTGATGGTGGCAGTGAAGTGAAGACAATGAAGGGAAGAAGAAGGGAAAAATAAAAGAGAAGAAGGGAAAATATCTTATTCATTCAAATATTTTAATAACTTATTTTTAAAATAAGTTTTAAAAATATCTTGTAATATGTAGAAATCAATAAACGATTGCAGATAAGCTTACCCAAACGCCCTCTTAATTTGCTTTTATAGAAAAGGAGATAGAAAGTTGATTTTAAGTTTTTGTAAAAGGATTGTTGTCAATTAAATTCCCTAGCAGCAGGGATAATAGCATGCGTTAATGCAACAAATTAAATGGGAACTAAAGAAGAACAGATCAATGTATCATTAGCAATGGAAACTAATGAACATCTTAGCAACAACTTTTATTATTATTGTTATTCTTAAAACCACAACTTTTAGTTGCATAAATAAGAGAGAAGAAATTTGAAAGAGTATGACCCTTTTTCTGAAATTGGAATTACAAGAAAGACGAATTTGGTTTAGACATGAAACCTTTTTGGAATTTG
>JACFYI010003648.1:23828-37037 GCA_014898755.1 Handroanthus guayacan
TGTAAAACAAGATATCAAGATGTTCTCTTTATTCAATGCTACAACTACACTACAATAAATGTTATCAACCAAAATCCTCTTCCTTGATTATACACAACGAACTTAAATCAAATTCACATCTCCTCATCAATACAAAAATCACCTCAAAATTCTAAACTACATTGTATATATTACATAACAAATGCAATGATATTCTTAAACATGGCTACAAAATTACCCTCTGTGTTCTTAATTCTACTTCACCTCTGTTCTTCAAACGGTTTCACCCTGGAGCTCGTTCAAAGAGATGTCCATTTGGTCCAACTGTCTGATCATTTTCCAAACACAATCCGTCCCAAGATCACCCGCGCAAACTTCATCTTCACCATCGAAGCATACATCGGGACTCCTAGAACCAAAAAGGCCTTCATTTTCGATCCGGGAAGTGAACGAATTTGGACATAGTGCACGCCTTGTATCAACTGTTTCGATCAAGAATATCCCCTCTTCGACCCCACAAAGTCCAAATCTTACAAAAGACTCCCTCCCAACCACACTTTGTCCCAATATTTTTGGCGATTTAGTAACGGCGACTTCACGTTTTACCTACGCTATGGCACCAAAGAATCAGCCTCAGGTGTTGTATCAGTCGAAACTTTTAGTTTCCCAAATCATAGAAGGACGTATGAGAACATAAAAGGGGTTGTGTTTGGCTGCGCAAACAACCAACACGGCTCGTTTCTGAGCTCGATAATGGGCATGAGTAAGTCTCCACTCTCACTAATCAGCCAAATCGGAGCCAAACAATTCTCATATTGTTTGCCCTCAATATATTCCTCCACTAAAACCACACTTTTAAGATTTGGAAACCACGTAGAATTTGTTAGATCTTTACAAGAAAGTAGGTTTCTAACCTATATTGACTACAACTATAGAGTGGACTTACTTAACTTAAGCATTGGAGGGCATCATCTAAATCTACTATACGGAACTTTCCGGACGGGCTGCATGTTAGATATTGGATGTGGGGGGAGTTATCTGGAGACAAGAGCGTACAACGTTGTTGTGAGAGCACTTATACGTTATTTCAACTCGTTTAATCTTACAAGATCTCCAAGTGGTTTAAATTCAATTGGAAATTTATGTTATCGTCTTCGTCCGGGATTTAGACATTATCCAAACATGACGTTTCATTTTATGGGAGCAAATTTGGAGATCGGACCGGAAAACACGTTTCATGTTACGAGGGACCATTTTTGTCTGGCGATTTTTGAGGGGGATAATATGACAATATTGGGGGCGTATCAACAGCAAAATGTGAGGTTTGTTTATGATGTTGGGAAGTGAATGAGCTGATGATTATAATGTGTGTTGAAAAGTTATTTGTGAGTGTGTTTTGTGGGTTGTGGATTATTTGTTTATGTGATAACAGAGATGGTGTAAGGAAAGGAAGAGTAGAAACCAAGGAAAAGCGCAGGATGAAAGGAAGTTACTTAAAAGCCGAAAAGGAAAAATTTTCCGTTGCCGGGACTCGAACCCGGGTCTCTCGGGTGAGAGCCGAGTATCCTAACCATCTAGACTACAACGGAACTTGTTTTTATGAAGATAAAATAATATATTTAAATTATGAATAGTAAAATTGGCGGCACAAAATGCAAAGATAGAATTCTCACCCATGCTGTATAACTTTTACTAGGAGGTATTTTTTGTGCAGCATTGAAAGAATAAACAAAAATAACCCAATCATAACAAATAATACCTAATTATAAAAGTAATGATAAAATATTTTGCCTTTAACTTTATAATATTTATTTTTCATTTATAATTTCTCTTCTTTCCTTTATTATCTTCCAATCATGTTATTATATATAATAAATTCAAGTAAAAATATTTGACAGTTAAAAGATATTTATTTTTATTAAAATTTATTTTTGCAAAACAAACAAAATAAATTTAAGTACAACTATCAAATATACCGCAATTGCTAGTAATTAATAACGAACAAATTCAACTAGCAATTTTCATTAAAACATATATTTTCATCTTCTATGCCACTTTTTTCAATGGTCTTTCTTTAAGATAGCATAAAGTTCCTCGCGTCCTCTTCACAAAACTCATCACTCGGTCCATCGTCTTCCTCTGTACAAATAAAGTTTCTTGTGTTTTTATTTGGTTCGAGATAATTTTTACTGTAGACATCAAGTTAAATCCCATCCGGGACCAAAATCTTATGTTACAATTGAAGAGTCAAAATCAATTTGCTTTCTTTAAATAAGTCATCAAATAATGGAACGACTTCACTGAATTTAATTTATTGTGTAATATCATTGAGAAATAAAAACTCAAGGCTATTACGGTGCATTTCTGACATTACGATTTATTCAAATACAAATTTTTGGTTAAATAAAGTACATGAAATACAGTCAAATAGTAACAGAAGAGAGTGCCACCACAAAATAAAACCAGCTATGATGATCATTTAATTTAACCCAAATTAAATTACGCAACTATAATCCTCTTCAATATAGCAGTAAATGAGCATCAATATGCATGATTTTGCTTCCTTTCTTCATCACCTTGTTACCTTGTAACTCTGCATTAAATGGAAAATAATCATTCAATATCTGAGTTATATGTAATTCTTTTCTATCCATCAATTCTTTATTTCACTATCACAACTGCAATATTTATAGATAAATGATATAGGAATAACTACCGCTAAAACTGTGAGGTTTGGCATAATTAACTCTATCCCCTACCATTATTCAACTGAGGCATAATTACAATTACACCCACTAAGCTGGTGCATAATTACAATCACCCTTCTTATTTTATAATGCTTCAAGATTTTTAGCGAATACAATGATAATAAACCATCAGCTAAACTTGAGAGTGCTTTGATAATTATGTGAAGCCTCAAAGGGTGTTGAGGTAATTATCCCATAGTAATAAATGTGAATATTTATTCAACAATCATGGACATGTTTGTGTATTAGTTCCATGCACGTTGAAGTAGAGACAGAAGTAAAAGGTACATACCTTCACCCTTTTCAGTAGATCCTTAGCTTTAGGATCAGTATTGAAATGATCACGCACCGGCTGAACAACGAAAGCAAGGCCATGTCAGGAGACCGGCAATAAAAGATAGAGAACATTTTAGGAAAGGAGGCAAATCCATAACAAATAAGCAGGAATCAGGAAAAATCAAATATGACCTGTAGTATTCGGTTAAGAGCTTTTGCTAGAGCAGGTTTGAGATCTCCAGGATGCAGTTCCCCACTTTCATAATCAACAACTAACTCTTTAAAACTCTTAAATGTCCTGAAGATAGAAGAAAATACGATATCACACACATCTTAGATATAAAATCTTACATAAAACTTGAGACAAATTACAAATTTGGGACATGGTAGCAAGTGAAAAATAATGCAAGTATCCAAGATCTGTCAGACTCCCACAAAAGATAGATAAATAAATAAATAAATAAAAATAAAAAAGGATTGAAAGACTCACTTGTCACCTCCATTTTCTGGTTTTCGCTCCACCGTGAACTCATTGAACCATGGGAAAATGATGTACTGAATGTACTCCAGGCATGGGTTCTTTTCTACCACTTTTGGAGGGCAGAATGCTTTCTTTATCTTTAAATTCACATCAGCCTGTGGAATTCATTATTATCATACTGACCAGGCCAACGAAGAATAGAAATTTGAAAGAACCATATGATATAAGAGACCACAGTAACAGCAAATCAACATTTCAATGAACTATTGTCAGAAGCTACAGGTCATTTTCCTGATTGGGACAAGATAATACCTCTTCATCCTCCATGTAGATGGAAGATGATGGATCACTCTTTGACATCTTCTCTTGTCCTTCTTGCAAACCAGGGAGCATATCTACGTGTGTAAAATAACAGGCAATGAAATACAGAATCACACTAGAAGAAAATGATAATTTATTAATCAATTTCCAAGTCCAAACAATAGAAAATATGCTTACGGTGGGACAATATTATAGGCTTATTTTTTCTCTTGATGTCATCACAGTATTCCCTTGCAAGCACGTTGACTTTGCGTTGGTCCATTCCCAACTGGCAGATATCAGCCTGTTTGCATAAATATCCAATGTAAATTTAGAACTTAACTGATTGTAACAGTTAATGGGTTGTTGAAAGTATTAATATATAGAAGTCATCAGGAAAAGATTGGTATGTTAAGACAACACACATTAGCAGACCAAATAAAAAATTGCTTGATAAATTGCATAAGTTGGTTGTTTCAATGGACTGTGCGGATAGGATCTGTGGGTTTTAACTGCTATAAAATTTCCGAAACCTCCATATTCCAAAAATAGCAGGCTATTGGATAGGGAAAAACATATCATAATCTAGATTCAAGATAAACTGGAAAATAATACTGGCATGCACAATATTCACACCCAAGAGAGCATCAGATGTTATTTGATCAGGCTACCAACAGTCCTAAACCAATACCATCAGCAGTATTTCTAATTTCATACTACTAGCAAATGCATACCCACAGTGCAAAGTGCTTAAACGTAATCTCACCTTAAGAAAAAATATATCAGCACATTGCATGCATGGGTAGAAAATTTGAGCTGCTGACAACTCCTCTTGCTCTGACCGTCCCATAATTTGACAACACCTAAGCCAGCCCAGAAAAGGAAGAAAAGAATGCCATTAATAACTGCACATTCAATTTGAAGAACGAAAATAAGAAATATATACCTCAATATCCTCGGAAGCTTGTTCCTCCTAGCTATGTCCATTACAAGAGGCCAGTACTCATGAGCCCGGGAGTTGATCTCTTCGGAAGACCACAAAAATTCCACCTGACCTCCCTCGATATTCATTCCTACAGCTTTCCATATCTCAATCAAGTACTGCCCTATAACTTGAATTTTCTTCAAGTCACCACCCATTTTGCTGTTCAGCTGTGCAAACCAATCTGCAATCCAGATTCTCACTTTGCAGCCAGCAGAAGTCAGCTTGTTGACATTAATTGCCTTCATAACTCCCTGCATACAACAAGCCCCGTCAGAGATGATACAGAGAAGGCAATTAATGAACAAATCTCTGAAGGCCATTAACAATCACCATGTTTGGGAAGTATAAAATATTTTTCTCACTAAAACCAATCACTTGGACAATGTGGATGGGTAACACAATCTTAGTCAGTTGCATAATAAGACACAAGCTGAATTCATAGCAAAGATATAATCTCCGATAGCCAAATCAGAAACAGATTAAGATAGATCAAGTCTGATGATGGTACATATGTTTTTCAGATTTTGTAATCCCTGCACCAACAATTTAACAAATGCACAATTTAATTAATTCCAAATTTGACACAATGATGATAAAAGCAGAAAACAATGGATGACTCACATTTCAACTCATAACTTTTTCTAGATAACCCGTAAATTTTCACAGGAGCTAAAGAATACCAATTCAAGCTAACCGATCCTTACAGGGAAGAGAGAGAGAGAGAGAGAGAAAAAAAAGAAGGGGGGAAAAATAAAATAAAATAAAATAACTTTCCTGCTAACTATACAATAAAGGGAATTAAGTGACCTGAGCAATGTGCATTCTGCCAGAGGGTTCAAACCCATCATAGCAAATGGGCTGAGGCTTGTTGGCCAATAATCTCTCCAATTCATCCTCTTGTATGCACTCCTCGCCAATGCTCCTTATTATGTCAAACCTTTCTTTCACACTCAACCTGCCACAGTTACATCCAACAATTCAGCATCCGTCTTATGCCCAGTAATACGAGTGAAAAGAAAATGCGTAATGAAAAAGAAAACCATTCAGAAACAATTCTACAAAAGTAGAGAGAGAGAGAGAGAGAGAGAGAGATTACTGCGGTTGTGGAGAAACGGAGAGCGATTGCAACTGTTCAGATGGTGGGGTTTCATTGCTGCTGCTGGTTTCGTTCTCCATTGAAAATAAGATGAAATCAGAGTTAGGGATATGTGGGAACGTATGAGACTTTGCGAACCTAATTCTGTTAATCGACGTAGATGAACAAGATTTAGGGTTTTGGACTTGACATGTAGACTGCGTAAGAGTTGAGGGCTTTTAGATACTCTAATAGTCAAAAAGACAGAACAATCTGAGGTTTGGGAGTCGAAAAGCCTTGGAGGCCAAGGCATATATTCTTGTTAATATTTTTTCATTATTTTAAAATATTGCAAATGATATTGTTATTTATTTAATAAATTTATATAAGGACTAATTTATGATTTTATGTATATTATTCTTTCCAAAATATAAAAATATTAGCCAATGACTCTTCATTTAAGTAATAAGATGAAAGTCTCATAATTCCTTCATTATGAGTTATATCCTGACTGGCTGCTTTTATCTGCTTTATAATAATTTGGACGAGGAGTTATATTGTGTTAGTCGGTGTAGTAGATCTTTGAATATATTAACATTAATAAAATATATAAAAATTTTAAATTGAAATAAAAAAACTATAACACTTTTAGGGCCGAATACATCCTATTGTTCAAGCTCAGGCCCATTACATGTCCAGCTCAACAAAGCTGGCAGGCTAGCGTTCCTAATCATGTATTAGTAGAATTCTTAATTTAGTATTCTTGTCCAAACACAATGAGATCCTTGCGTTCGTTACCCTATCTAATGTTTGGTTCTTGATTTTTATATTATAAAATGCTCACAAAAATTCTTCTTATACTTCAAATAATATAACTCTTTGATTTAAATTTTCTTTTTTTTTTAATCTTTTTTTCCTTATTTTCCTTATTAAATTTGTTCAGCGGAACATAGCATTAATGACCAACTATTACCGCATAGAATCCGTATGAAAGTGTGGTTTCTTTTATTTTTCCTTTTTGAAAAGTCAAAGATTTTGATATTAATGAAAACAATACCAGACATTTCCATATGGTATAAGTTCTTAAAATATAATACAAAAATAAAACTATAATAAACCCTATATTTTATATTTACAGCATATCATATACGCACCATGTATCATTTGAATTTTAACGTCTTGGATTTTTTTTATTCATTATAAAAGTATCTTACTGACTGATAAGTCATATTTTGGACTTCTAGTTAACTTAATCGAAACAAATGAAGAGCCCGAAACAAGGGACCAAAAAAAATCCTCAGAGCACTTACTGCATCTAAAGATTTCCATTTCAATTTGTTTAAACAAGATTTGGCATTTCTATTATCAAGAAAAAAAAAAAGAAAAGAACAACACTAACAAACTAACAAAAAGAGAAAATAGGGCTCTGGCATTTCTATGAGAATGCTCAGAGACCTTGTTTCCTAGTAAGTGCAGCAACAATTTTGTTCAAGTTAGAAATTTCCTCATCTCTTTTACTTAGCTCTCCCTTCAATCTTTCAATTTCTTTCAAATGTGTCTCGCACAGATCAGAATCCTCGAGTTGTCCCAAAGTTTGGTCTGTTCTCAACTTCTTATGCACACTGGGAGGGTCGTCTTCATCTTCGGCTGACCTCTTCTTTGTCAACTCACCAACAGAATCCTCCAGGAAGGTTTTACAAACGCAGAGAGTACCAGCTATTCCTGAATCAAGCTCAAACTTCACGAGCTTTTGCGACCGCCCACATATGTCCTGGCACGAGATAGATAAAATATTTAAAAATAAAAAGAAGATAACGTGCTCTTGTCAAAACATCAAGCCCAGTGAAAGAACACTGTACTGAAGTACTGAAACAAATTATGACATTTAACTTGCATACAGAGGATGGCATTATGAAAGTTACATACCTTTTCCAAGTCACCTTCAAGATTCTCGAATGCTTGAACTGCTTCTTGCTGATTTTTGAATATTGCAAAGGCCGCATACGTACCTTTGATTTTTTGTTTTGACTGCAGAGATAACTTATTAAATGGCATGCAATGATGATTGGGAAGTGATTACCGCTAAGCACAGTTTTCTGAAACATCTTACCGTTGAAAAATAATTTCCCTAGAACAACCCTTTTGCAGGATAATTTTCCCTTAAGGACCCTTCGATTTTACTTAAAGCCTTTTCTATAGAAGGCGAATGGGAGAGAGCGGCAAAAGGCAATGAGATGCAACTTCAAACGAGGAATGAATGAGAATGTAGATTATACGAACCTTCACTTTAGTAGTAAAGTCCCCACCCAGAATACTCTTCAAATCTTGACTAGGAACATTGGCCGGGATCCTATGTATAAGCAACTTAGGCGTATCCGATTCTTTCACCTAAAACCAGAAAATAAATAAATAAACAATCATAGGAATACATGTCTTGACATGGTTCATTGAAATTACCTCAGCTAAAACATCATTGACTCTTCCCTCAATTCTGGCCAAAACAAGCTTCATTGCTGCACATGCATCATCCAGACAGTTGTGTGGACTTCCCTCCACCCGGAGCTCGTAACCTAACATAGCCTAGAGTACAATGCAAAACATAGAAGTCATAACTGCTTGCCACCAGCTCATGTTTGGTAATGCAAAAATAGTGGAAAAACCAAAAAGAGGACTAGCATCTGTATAACAAGATTGACAATCTAGCTATGAACCAGACACTTTCTGCACAGGATTCATGCATAAAGTTAACGAATTAGAGAGAGGAAGAATAACATTTTTTTTTTTTTCGGTACCAAATGCATGGGCAAAAAATCACCTTACACAACAAACTCAGAGAAGGTTTCTTGTTAGCAAGTCCATTTGCATATTTGAAGATATAAGAGGTGTCAATCACTCTTGTGTAGTCTAACTTCAGTGCTTCAAAAAGAGAAAAGCAAAACAAAAATCAAATACAGAACAAATACAAGAACATACAATGAAAGAGAGTATCTATTGCCAAGGAAAAAACTATGGTTGTTATGTGCCCAACATGGATGCATAAGATTAGGATGTCAAGTTACAGAGCTTGCCTTGAAGATCATTATTGAGACTGTGGCCAACTAAAATGGTACCATGTGATAATAACTTCTTCAGAGATTTCTGTAATGTTCCACGTAAAAGTAAGCTAATATCAAGCTAGAATGTACTTGTTATCAATCAGAGGTAACTAAAAGATGACGGAGTATACCTGCACATCTGTCAAAGAATGAGTCACTCCATGTAAATCTGTTGCAGAGATTCCAGTTATCTCTGTTCGATAATCCGCAATTTCTTTATTTGGGTTTACAACTTCATCAAGTTTAACCTAAGATTAAAATGAAATTCAATTCATGGGCAGCATAAACTTATAGAAAAATTCATTTTCTGCCTCAAACTGACAAATTTGTCCAGCAGGTGTCCATCCAAATGAAATGAACAGAAGTGTGTCAAGGGGATACCTGTAAATTGCGATCTACAGCACACACCTTCACCAAAGCTTCAGTTCCATCTTTACAGAGAACCATTTCACAATCAATGGCAATCATTTCCGTTGACTTCATGGCCTTAGACTTTTTACTGCGTTTTATGATCAACCAGTCCTGCACCAGCTCATGAGTTCAAGAAAGTCAAGCCAAGTTTATATTATGCATACTCTTTTAAACATCTCTCTCTCTCTCTCTCTCTCTCACACACACACACACACACACTTACTATGTAACATCACTTAGCAATTCAAATTGGAGCATTAGCTAACCAGATAAATTTCACTATTTTATATTGAAACAATCTTTAGCAATGACAAACTTATGAATTCATTTCACAGGTTGTTAGGTATGCTAACAATGAGAAGGAATTTAAAAAAGACCTACCTCTTCATGTGAAGGGAAGGAATAATCAATAGGGTACTGAGGATGCTCTAAAGTCAAACGGACTAGTCTCTGCATTTACACAAACAAATCAGTTTCATTAATGCGATTTAATGGTGCATGAAGAATGCCAAGGTCCAACATCATAAATGACTATATCCAACAGAGACCTGTTCAGTAGTTTCATTATCAGGGGAGATTTTCTTAAATTCTTGCACCTCATTACGGTTGCAATGACATTCCAATACTTTCTTGAAAAACTGCAAATACAATACCAGAATCTCTTCGTAACTCTATCAGATCAAAACGGGGACAATTAAAAAAATGGAGCAAAAGCAAAAACAGAAAGACTTACTCAAAAATTACCTGTAAATCGTCATCTTGTGTGAATGTTTTCAAAAATACAGCCAACGAATCAACAGACCTCCGGGATGGGTCACTCAAGCTTGCGCCAAACTTCTTATCATAAAATTTCAAAAATTCTTTCCATTTACCATTATTCCCGGCCATTCCTCTCTTTTGCGCCAATTTCACCATCTCAACTAACGCCTAATAAATCAGCATAACCAAAAGAGACAATATATAAACAATTCTTTTTCCAAGGATTTGGGACGATTTTATACCTAAGAAATGATAAATTTAACTAAAGTGTTATAAAACCTAATTAATATACTTCCCAAGATTAGACAGAATAAAAATTTTACCCATCTTTAATCCTATGTTTGGACCTGGGATTTTAGAACGTAGAATATTACAGAAACTTTAATATAACAAATATTTATTTCATCTCCTAAATTAATCTAAACATAGCATAAGCAAACAAATTTTCAAATGAGGATTTTCAACTCACGTTCAGCTTTGCTTAACCAAGCACATGGGACCAGTTGTATATAAACACAAGCCCAAAAGCTATGTATAGTATATGAGGCCAAAATACTTCAATAATGTCAACAAAACATCTCATGCCAATGAAGAAACCGATTAATACTTACCTCTTTTGGTGCTGAGGCGATCAATTCATCCATGATTACGGGTCGATAGGAATTCAGCTATATATTCTACGGTTTGCCTTTGAGAGTGCTCTGGAGAGAATGGACGAGAGAAAGAGAGTGATTGTCTGGTTGGCAAATTTGTGAATCTTTTTTTTTTTCCCTTTTTTGTCATAATTGCAAATTTGTGAATCTAATTCTGTTAATGGATGTAGAGGAAGAAGATTTAGGGCTTTAGCTCAAGCTTGAGCTCATCGAGCCTACAAATCTGTGCTCGATGCCTACAAATCTGCGCTTGGGCTCAAGCTCATCTAAGAATATCAAGTTCGAGCATATTACTTTTGAGCTCAAGCTCGACCTCAAGTGTTCTCTTAAAAAATTCAGCTTCAAATGGACAAAGACCAAACTTCCCAATTCACATTCGCACAAAACCAGCAATTTGATCGCTTCTCAAATCAAGATTTGGCCACAAAGACACAAGTCCCAGCTAATAGCTTATTCCCTTAACCAAATCCCTCATTCATTTTTTACATTGGCTCCAATCTAGAAAGCACAATGTCCAGTAACCATTCAAGATTGATCAAATTTTCCAAAAAATTCACAAACATGGCAAATCATTTATCAAATCGGATAGCTCCGATAACTATGGGACTTAATTTATCAGATTGCAAAAACAACATCCTGGGTTTTCAATATCGAACATTGCTTTTCTTTTTGGGTTTTTATACTGAGAATTCATCAAAAAAAACAAGCAAAAATAACACAAAGTAGTCTTTCTTTAACAGATAGCTTGACTGGGAAAAAGGACCAAAAAAAAAAACTCTTTTCTTTGAGGAACAACTCTCGGACTAACCCTTAAATTGGACGAAATTGGCAATGACTTCAAGTCTTCGATTGATAGCAAACCTCAGTGCAGGTTGGCCATCAAGCGGAGTCACCCACCGGTGGCCTTAGGAGATTTTTCTTTTTATGTGGCCTCAGCGGTTTATCGATTTAGGGTTTAAAGGAGGAAAGAGAGCCAACAGCCCCAATTGATTGGCTAAATTCCACTTTGCCCCCCAAGCTACTTCCCTTTGGCACTTGCACCCCCAAATCACATATTAGATCCCACTTTGCAACCTGGTTTGATTTTAGCCCCATTTTTAAGTGCAGAAATGTCTTTACAAATTAATATTTTAACATAATCAACCCCAAGTATTTTGGATTGTAATAGTGGATCCTTAAAACTTAAAGAAAAATGTCCTGAGTGGCGAGTTGAGGCTTAAAATTGAAGCTGGTATCAGGTCTATCTCGTTTAGATTGTAATAGTGGATCCTTAGAACTTAAAAAAAGATGTCTTGAGTGGTGGGTTGAAGATCTTTCGATTTTGGGTATCGATTTTTATCATAGAGTTATTAGTGCCATGAGACATAGTGGCGTTCACATGGACAGCATAGTTGCCTCTTTGATGCATTATGCACAAACATCATTAAAGGGTATTGGGAAGCCTCAAATATGGAATCCAACAAGGACAAATCCTAGATTAATTGAAAATGGTTAGAAGATTATTGTCGAATCACTGGTAACTTTATTACCTACAGAGAAAAGCTCAACTATTCCCTTGAATTTTTTGTTTGGGATGATGAGATTAGCTATTATGGTGGATGCTACCTTAGCTTGTAGGCTAGAGCTCGAGGAGAGGATTGCTTATAAATTAGAAATGGCATTACTGAACGATATGCTTATACCGTCTGTCCAAACTGGTGATTCTTTGTTTGATATTGACACAATCCATCGGATTTTGGTTCATTTCCTTCAACGAATCAAAGAAAAAGAGAACGAAGAAAGTGGATACGAATCAGAAGGGATGGGATCTCCTAGCCATGGATCCTTGTTAAAAGTTGGAAGGCTTATTAATGCTCATTTAGCTGAAATTGCTCCTGACCTCTACTTGAGCCTTTCAAAGTTCATTGCCATGATTGAGGTACTACCTGATTGTGCTCGTGTCATTGATGATGGGCTTTATAAGGCCATTGACATCTACTTAAAGGTAAAACATTGATTTATTTAGTATATATACATATCACTGAGTATAAACTATTCCAATTAACATTACATATTTGGCTTTGACATCATCCTAGAGGCCCGTCCAATGCTGACTGAACACAAATGCAAGAAGCTATGCAAGTTTATAGACTGCCAGAAACTCTCCCAAGAAGCGTGCAATCATGCTGCCCAAAACGATAGACTCCTAGTTCACTTGGTCATTCGAGTTCTGTACTTTGAGCAACTTCAGTTAAAGAATGCATTGTCAGGAAGTTCAGGAGACGGATTATTATTGCAGAAGATAAGCAACGGAGTTCCTAGTGCTGCCATGTCCCCTCGAGATACTTACGTTTCGTTGAGGAGAAAAAATCGAGAACTAAAGCTAGAGATATCAAGAATGCGAGTTAGGCTAAGTGATCTGGAGAAATAACAGGTGGTGATGAAACAAGGGATGATGGATAAGTCTAG
>JACFYI010003648.1:38156-61381 GCA_014898755.1 Handroanthus guayacan
AAAAAAAAAAAGTTAAAAAAGGGAAAACTAATAAAGTTAACATTTACATAAATAGCCAGTAGACAATCACAAAAAATAATGCCAATCTCAACCACTTTTTCACCTCAATGGACCTTCTTCTTCTGACCTCAGCTTCAAGCTCATTCACCTTGTTTTCAAGATTGTTCAATTTCCTCGACACCCAGGAATAATTTGTCGAGAATGATCGCAAATCGATAGGTCTATCCAAGAAAAAAATTGCATCCATTTGGTTCCTATAAATCCTAATAATTATTCAAAACATTTTCCTCTTAAAATTATCCAAAATAGCAAAATGTTGAAAAAGATTTACCTGGTACTTGGAGCAAATGAAATATCTGCTCCCTGGTTCAGGTCAGTTCAAGAGGTTTTGCTCATGGCTAACCTCCTACAGTAACACCTTTCTTCCATTGCAGCATTACTTCTTCAATTTTGGCAAAAATTAATTTGCCCCAATTTTTTTAGCCCTAATTCAACCCTAATTTCCCCCTAATTCATTCCATTTTCAATCGTTGAAGACTGAGGAGAAATAGGGTGGTTTCAAACTGCCATTTTTAGGTGCAATGACCACAAAGCCCCTTTAAAAATGTCAAAGGCCCATTTTGCCCTTCAAAATCTGAATATAGTGCCTGAAAATGGAATATTTTAAGCATATTCCACCGGATTTTTGACAAATTAGGGTTGAAACGCACATTTTAAAACGGTTGTGGGATATAACGCACATTCGCAAAGGTTGGGAGGTAAAGTACAGTTACCCCTATAGGTTGGGGGAAATGCAATTTACTCTATGAAAATTTATTCACAATTAATAAATTGATAAAATGAAATGATGGTGTAAATTAAAAACTTAAAATAAATACGTTTGAATTAATTCAAAGTTTAAGAAAATATTTTTTTTTCTAAAACCTAACTTGTTTTAATTTTTTTTTCTAAAAACTAATTTATTAATGTTAAATTTATTATTAATTCAAAAAATAATAAAGAAATTTTATATAAAAACTTGAGAAATTATTAAAAAAGTATGTCTTAACATATGTTTTTGCCCGTGTTAATAGTTTGATACTAAAATTGTTAATAATAATGTTACTTTTAATTAGAGAAAAATTCTAGTTTGATTTTAGAAAAATAAAATAATTTAATTTAGTTTAACAAAATCGTAATTATAATATTCCAAGTATTTTTAATCACTGTTAAGCATTGGAGTAAAAATCAAAATATTACGTAACAAGATGTCTTTATTACCAAAGAACAACATTTTTGGTAATCATATTATATTATGAAATCTTCATTAATATTT
This sequence comes from Handroanthus guayacan, assembly GCA_014898755.1. NCBI lineage: Eukaryota > Viridiplantae > Streptophyta > Magnoliopsida > Lamiales > Bignoniaceae > Handroanthus > Handroanthus guayacan. Next base: position 39,472 of record JACFYI010003648.1, read on the forward strand.
CTCTTTGATTATTATTAAATTAAAGAATTCTTCTCGTCTTTGAATTATATAATTAAATTTAACCTATAGAATTTGTCTATAAATTATAATTTGTGCAACTTGAACAATTTGTGAGTTTAGAATTTCAAAGTTTATGATATAATTAATAATGGTTAATCCCTTTATAGTTAGTTATAACTCGATTGGAATTTGAATAATTTCATATCTAATCAATACATATTTTGGAAAATAATTTGATACAAATTTTTCATAGTTTTTGAAACCTACCATGCTATAACTTTTACAATTATTCTTTTTTATTTAACAATTATTATATAAGTGAAGACTAAATAAATGAATTATAATCTAAATATTTTTTGGGTATATAGTGGACAATTTTCAAATTTTATTTTTATATATTATATTACAATATTATATTTAATAGGGATTAATAGGGATAGTACTATATTTATTACATAAAGGATGTGCAATTTAGTAAACGTAATTAAACTTCTTACATCATTCGGTTAGCTTAGTTCGCTCAAATGTAATTTGGATAAAATCCATTACATGCATGGGAAGGTACCATAGATTAATGGAGTCGAGTGCTTAGTTACCATTCGCCAAAAAAAAGCCCACACGCCACAAGTAAAAAATTAGCTCATAACCCACTTCCCCTCTCTTGCCGCTTCCCGAGACATCTAAGAAATTATCATCCCACTTCCCTTTTTGGAAGTGTTTTTCATAAGCATAATATCCCTAATCATGAGAAGCGACAAAATAATATTTTATGGAGTTGTGTTTTTCATATTTGTTGATCAATTTCAACATTATTAAGTAATAATGTCGGTAAGAACAAGGGTTTATAATAAAAAGAACTACTGTTCCAAAATGTCTTGAGGTACTGTTATTGTATAATTTGTCTGCTGTATAGTAGTATTTGTTTACTGGGTGATAGTGATAATTTGGATTGTGTTTAGTTTATGTATCTTTATAATGTCTTATGTGATGATATTGATATATGATTGGATACAATCACTCCTCTTTCCAAAATAAAAAAATAAAAAAACTGAATGCAGTAGTTGCATGCTACTTCTTTGATGATCTCACCCACATAGAAGCTCCTGGTCATGAAGACAAAACCGTTCATCATTTTTCTTCACAAAAAGCATTTTCTTGTAGAAATTAAATTTTCTGTTATGAGCATGGACAAAATAATATTTATTATCTAATATATTTGGGTAGATTGTCTATTTAATATACTGAGACCTCTTGTTGCGGGTGGACAGGCACATTGAATTTTGATGACTTGAAACCATGTGCTGTCTCTCTCTAACCACCCAACACTAAAAAGCACAAATTCAGAATTTTCAAACTTTTATTTATTTATTTATTAAGTGAAATGATAATCCATAGATTCATTAATTGGATTTCAAATCACATTAAATTATCAATTTAATAAAGTTGAAACTTCCAATATAATATTCCTTGGGGGACTTCAATCTTTATCACTTCAACTACGAAATTTGAGGGCCCGGTCGCAAATTTTCGTAATCGACCTTTTTTTCCATTTAATCTATAGATTCTTGTGCTCTATGGTTATGGCCCAATTAGAAAAAATCTTAGCAAAATTACCTTAATACCCATGAGGGTTACTGAAACACCTCCTATGATTTGAAAAATTATTATAACACTTTTTATTAATGATTTAGCTAATAAAAAACTTAACAGAACCACTGCAATATTACAAATATATTCCTTGAAAATCTGACACATTGATTGAAACATTACAAGTAAACAATATGTTTAGGAAGTCTACTTGTAATGTTGCACATGATCTATGAAATTTCTTATCAGCTAAACTAACGACATGAAATATTATTTTAATTTTACAAATTACGATGAGTGTTTCTATAATTAGACAAAATCCCAGTGTCACGGTAATCCTCCCAAAAATCTTTGTTCCAACATCTTCTCTTGATTCTTCTAGTTAGAGTCCAATTGGTACTATTAGAAGTCAATGATTAGATGTAATTCTTGTATTATTAACAAGAAAGTTTACATATAAATATAGTACAAGTTGGGCCATCTATGTGAAAATTCGATAAACTATCATGTACTAAAACCCTATGCAATGCACTTAGAGCAAACTCATGATTTTCGTAACAACGGACACTCAACTATATTATAACAAACATTATGAAGCTGCTATTTTCTCAAAGAGGCCCAACCTATTATCAGCCAATCTTGACTTGTAAGCTGATTTTTTGTACTCAAACCATGTAAACTCCTTGTACAAGCTGTCTTCTCCTTCCATTAGTGATGGCAATGGAGCTATCTTTTCACTCAATGGTGGTCCTCCAAAATATATCATTGATAGTCTTGATTTTGAGCCGTTTGTCAAAACCCTATGCCGCACACTCTTGAATCTTCCGTTTGTCATGACCTATTTAGAAAGAATGCGAATATAAGTCAAATTGGTCAAAATAACACGACTTTCTTAATATACTAAATTTATACTCAATTTTATGTACTTATTTATTTCTTGTATTTATTTGTTTGCAAACTAGTTATTATTACGATGAAAATGACTTCAATTTGATTGACACTTTAGTGTTATTGTAGTGACAGACTTGTTTTCAAAGATTAATCATGACTCAAATCAAATGGGAACTCATATAATTACGCTCAGGACGGACTGCTACGTTAGTAGATTCGACTCTCTTGCACTTTTTTCTCCTGATAAAGAGAAAAGTAAGAATTGAAATCTTTACACAGTAATTACGATCCAAATCATACGAGAACAATACTCTTGTCGTCACACTCAACGGAGGTTACTACGTTGGAGAGTCTTGACTTTTTCTTTAATATAAAACAAGAACCCAAGTAGGCTGACCATATTTATCGAAAAAAAAGAAAAAAAAAAGTTAGGCTGACCATGACTTGGAAAAACCTACTTGTCGAGGAATCTAACAAGATTTATTTATTTAATAATCACTAACCATTGCAAGTCTAGTGAAAAAGACTGCATGAAACAAGGGAAGTGTCATGGGCTCCAACCTAAATTATTCCAGTCAAACCTAGGAAACTTCACGTCATGGCAAAAAGTTATAGAAAATTCTAAGAAGGTACGCTTATATCCACACCCCCTCACACGTCTTTGAAATACGCTTCTACTTACAAACGCATACCATAATGTAATAAAATCTGTAACTCGTGTTCTTATTATGACAAATGTACCTGTAATGAGTCACCAACATTAATGAAGAAAGAATTCTGATCAGGTGGGATTGAAATCCAATTCCCATCTTTAAGTGCAATTTGAAGCCCAGAAGTGTTGTTTGATCTCAAAACTGAAATTATTTGTGGGTCTGTGTGTTCTCCAAATCCAATCAAATTTTTGCCGTTGGATTCTGGAAATTGTGGGCATGGAGGGTAGTGATTAAGCCTGAAAACAGAGTCACTCTGTTCATCCATGAGCAGTTTACTGAAACAATTTCTTGGATTAATCTTCAATCCATCAGCTAACATTTCAAGAAGCTCACAAGCCATTTTCTTCACTGCTGATACATATTCATTCACAACACATCTACAACAACAAGAGAATAAGTCAGAACACAAAAAACAAGCAGTGAAAATAATCTGAAAAGCTGAAGTTAATTTATGCCCTGTTTGGAGAAAGAACTTACCGGAAATTTTCAGCAGCTTCTCCGAAAATGGATTTGAACTTCTGGTAATCTGAATGAGCATTAGTGGTTAAAAGCAAGTATTCGACCCAACCCACATCGCCATTGGGGCCAATCTTTTTATCTCCATAGCCAAACGGGTCGGGAGGACCAGCTTTCAGCTTATCAGAAAGCGGCAAAGAGAAGAACTTAAAAGCTTGTGCTTCCAGTTCTTGGATTAACTCAAATGGGAAACCATGATTAATGACTTTAAAGAATCCGAATTCTTCACAGGCCTTAACAAGATGGGTTTTCGAATCGGGTTTTGAAAGATCGATTAATGGGACAAAGGTTTTAGGTTTAGAAAACTGTTGGATTGCGGGTTTTGAAGGAACAACCATTGTTATTAGTTCTAAGAGAGACGAAGGCGTGGGAGAAAACTGAAGCAAATTTGAAGATATGTATTAAGGGCTGTTTGGCTATTTATAGGCAGAGAAAAGGGAAGGAAGGGGGGAGATTTTGGGAGCAAAAGTCGTGGGAATAATTATGAAGGAAAGGAAGATAATTGAGGAGAAATGGATGTGACATTAAAGGAGCGTTACATATTTCATGTTGCACAAGAAGTAAAGATCAAATTTTTGTGTAATGTTGAGTATGGTAAGTGGGGAGAAGGGTACAGGTGTTATTTTTGAGGTGACCAAAGTAATTATGTAATGTCACATTCTATGTTCATGTAATGTAATAAAAATGGAAGTGGTGAATGTATTATGAGGTTGGAATTGAAGAATTCATGTACTTCTTGAATCACTTAATTTGAATAGGTATTTATAGTAATGATGATATTTTTTTGGATAGTGTTTGTGATTGGTAAATAATATTAGTTGTTGAAATTAATTAATATGTCATTAAGAATTATATTTTATGAAAAACTTAAGTGGTAATTATGAATATTACAATACTAAATATTGAAGTTAAAAAAATAATTATATACAAATAATTAATTATATGTATGGATACACATACATATATTTATGTATTGGTATATATGAGATAAACGGTTACGTATACATATGGATCTGATAATCTCATTATATTATTTGTAGATAATATCAGGGCATTTATTATGTGAATCAATGGATATTTGATCAATAGTAAGTCAAATAGTAAAAGGTACAATTGGAAGTTTTATGACATTTTATGCTGACACAAGCATTTTCATTTATGTACTATAATAGTAGGTGGTGTAATGAGAATTTTCCAAATCTCATGATAGATTATGATAATTAGGCCACATTTCTGGAAGGTGGCGTAATAGTCATGCCACGGCCCATGGGTTTGTTGAAGCTGGATTGCTTCAAAATCCACCATATGAAAATGAAACTTGAAAATTGCATTATGAGCAACATGATGAAAACAAATTTCCAACGATTGTGCACATGTTTTTATTCAAACTTCTAATATGTGCACTTTTTCACTTCGTGATTCATGTGGTACAAGGGCATCACAATCAACTACACCTCCCCCCGCCCCCACCCGGCATACCATTTAGCTCTTGATATTTCGTTATATAATCGGCTTTATTATTATTTATTACGTCTTAGGCTTGCAAGTCGATCTGTTGGACAAGAGAATTATCTCAAAATTCACAATGCAAAATTAAATTCTAACATATTTGAGCTATGAACAAATTGATCAAAAATGATATATATATATATATATATCCACTTATTATGATTTATGCAAAAAAAAAAAAAAAAAATAGTCAAAATTTATGTGTTCATATGCAATTCTAGATTGGCGAGAGACGGGCATCACAATAATTATCCCTATAATTTTTTAAAACTTCACTTGAAATATATGATCAAAATCTTAAAATAGTTGTACCTAGTATTCTTCATATGACAGTATACATTATTATATATGTCAGATTAATGCACTTCTGATCATATTTTATGCCACCGACCGACATACAAATATTATAGCCATTGGACATCTCTAAATCCTAAGAACATTAATTAGAGAGATTAACATGTTATGCAATCAAGGTTATTCCATCAGTCTTGCCCCATCTTTATATGAAATGAAAGATACTAAAGTCCCCTAAATTATAATTTAATTGCAAAAAAACTCCTTTTGATTTAAAGAATTGCAATAATATTCTCTAAAAATATGTTAAGGGGGAATTTACTTGAAATGTTTGCGAATACCTAATTAGGTTTTATGTGGATCTAATTTGTAATGTTATATAAATTCTATTAAATTTTTTGTTTGTTGAACTAGTTATAAGAAATGTTATTCTAATTTTCAAACTATAGGAAATATTTTTGTAATTAAATTAAACTTCAGAGATGTTTTAAGATAATTATCCCTTCAAGAAAAAAATTATTTTTTCCTTAGGTGAACCTGCATTCCCTTTAACTTGGGAAGTAGTCTGGTAGATTTTTTTTTTTAAAAAAAAAAAAATATTAGAGAGAAACAATTACATTCAATCAAACCAAATTCTCTAAATTATTACTTAGTAGAAAAATGGTACCATATGGTAAACAAAATGCTCATAAACTATCAATCGGATTCTAACCTACACTTGTCCTATGAAAAAGGGGAAACGATGCTACTTTATCTAAAGGACTGCAACAAAAGTAGATGGTTTTTATTATTACTTTACTGTGTACACGTAGCTATGTATTATTAAAAAGTTATTCAACCTTTTCATAATAAAAGAAATACCTTTTAGAAATTAATGTGACATAGATTGGTCACTCGTTTTAACAAATACATCGCATTTGACCCACATATAACTTGATCAACTTTAAGCGTATGTCACACCGACAATGAGAATACTATACATACCAACGAAGTAGATATTATTGGCAGTTGAGACAGTAGGCTGCAACTTCTTCATTGTACTTATTAAAATTGTCTTATGTCTTAATCTACCAAATCATGAGTTTTCCTTATACTTTTCTAATTCTTGCACATGACAAAAACTGCGTTATGGATAAGATAAACACTGAAACATGATTAAGACATGTGACAATAATCAATGGGAAACATAATTTGCAAGAGGAAAAAATGTTTATAATTTAGTTATGTTTTATTTTTATATGAAAGGTAGTTAATGCACATGAGAACCATATAATTGCATACAATGCACTTAAGTGTGTATGAATGTTGTTAAATGGGACTCTTGTATGATGTGTCAACGTTAAGTTATTTGGGCACAATATCGCTGAACAGTGTGTTGAATATATTAAAAATTAAAAACATCGTATAATATATACTATACTACACAAAACTATAGTTGTTATGAAACAAAGAATTAGTGGACTAAAATACTTACAACTCTTTATGATATCTGACGATGAAATCTTGAGTACATTGATTGTGAGTTTACATCTGATCATGTCGACTATATTGAAAAAATTGCTATATTAATATTTTAAATTGATACTAATTATGCAAACGTATTTTTTAATTTAAAATAATGAGATTAGATTACTGACTCATAAACATTTGTTTCGAAGTGATATCATATAAAAATGTATAATTATCATAGTCATATAAAAATTTTAAAATTGCATATTGATGATATGTTTTAAGGCAAAGGGGATACTGCAATGATAACTTTGTCATGAGTCATCCCTTTAATTTATCCCCAAGGGAAAAAGGAACTAGTATTTTGCTTGATGAACTCGGAAGAGTCAACATCGTGGGTCCCTGGCATACGGTCAGTGGGCCAGCCCACTTTTTGGGGCCGTGGTGGTGATCCATGGGCCCACTCGATCAGTCCAACTCCTCAATCCTTAAAGCCTCAATCCCGAAATTTTACCTATAAGTATTTTGTTAGATTTCTTGTGGCACCTTTTGATTATACTAATTAATATGATTATTATTTGTTACTTATTAATTTGTTGGTCAATTTTGAGTTGAGTTAATAAATGACTTTATAAGCTACCCATCTTTTATTTTTTTGGTGACATATTTCTAGAACACATCTCATCCGAATATGTGATTGTGGTAAGATATTTCAATGTAATTGAGCTTCTATATCAACTGTTGTGATGCAAGTTGGTAAAACCAATATAATAACAAGTGCGAGTGGAGAAATTACAAAAAAAAAAAAAAAAGACACAAGAATTTACTTGATTTACTTTAAAATAGGGCTACATCCATGGGCAAAGAAGTATAGTTTACTACCACCAACGGGAGAGATTACAAATAGGGTACGAAACAACATTAAAACTTCAATTCTCTAAATGAATTACAAAAGGCGTAAACAGATCACTTCAATATATATATTTTTTAAACTCTCTCAAGAATAAAGATGTACCAAAACACAAAAAGACACCGCAAAGATGCTATCTAAATATGGTCTAAAACATTTCAAAAGATCAGTAGGTTTATATCTCAAGAGACCATTGCAAAACCATTATACCATAACCCTAGAAGAATCAAAGGGATATATTTATAATAGGTGTTAGATGCCAAAATCAACTAGAAAATAAAGAAATCCAGACCGACTACGAAACAAAAGAAAATTTAAAAAATCTCCAGAAATCCTAAACAAAAGAGGATTGTATCTTCAACCAAATTTCTCTTTTCCTTAATGAGGAATTTCAAAGCACCAATTCCCATCATCAACGTTGGATTTTGCCCACTTTTATTGGCCTTGTCTGTGAGCAAAAGAATATTCGGTCAATTCATAAGCTACTCACTGCCTCCCATTTTTCTTAGATGTCTTCATAGCAAATTCTCTTTTCACCTCTGGATACGTTTTTTTAAAATAATATTTGCACTAGATGCATAACGTCGAGATCACGGAAAAATATTTTGGTTTTATTCAATTTGACTTTTTCTATTAGCAACGAATTTGGGTCATTATCATGAAATTTTCTACACTTCCTTACCGATAGCTCAACAAGTGTAAAAAATTTAGCATCCCACTTGTATGAATGATAGGGATGTGACGTGGCGTTTATCGAATCCTCCATTTTGGAGGTCGGCGATTGTATGCAATTGCAGGGGTTGTGGGGACTTAATTAAGGACTCCAGATACATGGACCTTTTCTTTTTTATCATAGACAGGTTGGCTAAAGCCCACCACATGTACTCTTCTTTCTTACAATTTATGTATTTGTATCGTGGATGTTTGGTGCAATTATGTTTGACACGACGCGAAGTTGACTCGGAAAATCAAGATTTTCACATTTCCACCAAAAGGTTTTGGTTAAAAACTCGTGATAAGAACAAACACAACCAAACTATTCACATTGGAAAGGAGGACAAAATTTAGACACGGTTTGATATTTACATGTTTTTATAAAACTAAATAAGTTAAAATGTTGTTTTTATTTTTTATGACAAAGTATCTTAGAGGTTAAGTCTTTTGTGCGGGTTGAACTAGGCAGATCTAAATTTGGATATGATTCTTTTAGTTTGAGGTCATTTTTGTATATGACTTCATTAGGTTATTTAGTTTAATCTACAAGCATGATTAAATGAATTAGGACATGGAGTTATGATGTAACGACAACTCAGACCGTTATCCTAATATATTAACTTACATGATTACCTATTTATAAGTATCTTCGATAATATAGCGGTAAAAATACATGTGTATTTCAATAGTTTAAAACATATTAAAAAACGACAGATCTCTTACTCGATTTCTATTAATTTAAATATTAAATAGTTTTCTCCTTAAATTTCCACGCTAATAAAATCTCACTAGACCTTTAATTCAAGGTTGCAACAAAGAAATCTAAGTGACATTGAGATTTCTCAACCAAAACCCAATCTTTAAATTAAAATTAGAATTTAAATGTTGAAAGCTTATAAAATAGTCGTAGATATGAAAACAACTTTTAGGATCTCGTGAATAGCCACGTTGTCCCCCCAAACATGCGTATGTTTACAAAACACGTGTGCCTATATATATATATATATATATTCTCTAGAGGGTTTCTTCCCAATTTGTAATTACGTTAAGGGTTCCCCAATAATAGCTTGGGTTTTATGTTTACTTGGACATTGTAATTGGCCTGTCTTGGAAAAACTGAAAAGAAAAGAAAATAAGAGAAAATGAAAGAGAATTAATCTATTTCCCTTGGCCATATATATTACTCTCGGAAACCCTTTTTCTTTTTTTTTTTCCTTTTTTTTTAAAGTGCAGTGATTGGGAGATAAGGGTGGGCGTTTTTTCAAAACGAACTCCAACTCAATTTGTTGACTTGGTAAACCAGGTCCCTGACCTTTTGGATTAGTGGTTAATCTCTTTGCATCAAAACAATTCAAGACTTGCTAATTTGTGCTCATGTTGTTAGTTGGGCTCCATTGGCTTGCATCATGGTTACTATTTACGGATAATTATCAAAATACTTCCTAATGTTTATCGTAATTATAAAAAAAATCCTTTATGATTTAGAAAATTACCTGTGTATTACTATTACATTCTCTAAAAATGTAATAAGTATTATAAGTAGACTCGTACATGTGACTATTGGTAGGAGTCTACTCTTTTTTTTTGTTTTAATTTTTTTATTGATAATGGAAAACATGGGTTCATGCAATACCCCACATCCAATATCTCAAAAATTTGGAAATTGAATTGTCAATGAGTTACGTACCCCTAGCTATAAAGATGGATAGATAGGTAGGACAACTTTAAATCAATTCCTTTGGTCCAAATTCAAGAATTGGAACAATAATTGGTGTCAATGGTGACCCCATAATTCCTATATTTCTGGGATATATCTATGATATGATGAGTGTGATTGAATAGCTCATACTGAAAGCAACACTTCGGAGATTCTGGATAAGAACTCAAGAGGTGTCACCCTTCCTTGCTGCATAATATGGCTATGGGGTCGGATAGATTAGGGGCTAGCTAGGGTTTAGGACTTGCGCATAATTGAAATTTGCAAGATCTTTCTTGATTCCTTCATAAAAAAGAGAACATATTTATTTATGTACTAGGTTTTCATATATTTTTTCATTTGAGCGTTCTTAATCTGAAAAATTGATTAAATATGGGATAAAATTGTGCAATGTAAGTAACTTTGTGCCCGAACAATTGATTGAAGTGTAACAAACAAATATTTTGAGGTCTAACGCCTAACAGATTTCAGGGCTTTGCACAATGTTAATAGTTTGATTTAGGGACTTGAAAACAATGATGAAATAGTTTGCATAAACTATTTTGAGATGAAAATGTCAGAATGGGACGAAATTAACAGGGAGAGAAATGAAGTGGAGAAATTATTGGGAACTAAAAAAGGCGAGAAATTTTAATTAAAGTGCATATTGTGTCGACATGTTGAAGTTGTGTGCATTATTAAGTACAAGAATTCTATACTAGTTATAGCACTAAAGACTAAAGAGGAGGTGTGGCATGTGCTATCTAGACTATGACATCTATTATCATCAAGAGATTTTTTTGGGGCTTATCCATTATTGATCTTTTCAATAATCCCCTTATCACCTTTAAGACTAAGTATTAATTTTGAATCCTTTATATTATTGGGTGGGGTTACAACACACTTGGGCTTCTATTCATCAGGTTGGTTTGTACTTCTCTTTCTTGCAGGGTCACCTCGATTTGAAAAAATATTATTCCTCACATTTATAATGGTAAAATGATGAAACTCTTTCCAATTGTATGTTTGAAACAAAGAATTTAGTTATTTATCAAAAAAAAAAAAAAAAAAGAATTCAATTAAGAAAGAAAATGTACAAAAATTAAAACACAAAATTACACTATTTCAAAGTTGAAACACAAAAAAAAAGTTTGTCTTACATTCTCTTCCATAAGATTCATGATATCTAATTAGGTAAGGAAGAATTATTTTGTCAGTTGTTTCCATGGGACATGAGCTGTATGGTAATAGAAGTTTGGCTGACCAAGAAAGGATTTGGAGATCTTATACGCTTATGGAAATCTAATTCCAATTTCATATGATGTGGTGCTACTTGGTCAAAAGATGAATTCTCTTGGTTTTCTTTACCTGTCAATTTCTGAGTTTCTGGCATGATCTCCCTAATTCCCTGTCACTTTTAAGCGTGCAGCAAGACTTAATTGTAGGCACAAAGTCTCCCCTTTTTTTTTTTTTTTTTAATAATTTTCTCTTCCACGTCATATTTTGTTTTTTTTTTTTTAATTTCATTTTTCATAGATTTCAAACTTCTTGGATCAATAACCAAGTACTCTTAGAATTAAAATTTTATGATGATTAGCTCCTTCACATTGTAACTTGTTTATTTTTTTTTTAATTATGATTAAATGGCGGCTGGGTTGGAAAAATTCGATTTAGTTACCTCAACTAACGGGACTCAACTGCAAAGAAATGTTCTTTTCCCTAAAGCTCGTTGCAACTTGTCTTCATATTGTAACTTGTCAACTATTGTTATTGGAGTGTTTTATTTTGTTCTAAGTATTCTTAGATTAATTTGGAAATGTCTCAATGGTTTCTCAAATAAAAGAATGTGTATAATTCTTTTCGCCCTACAATAGTAGTTTATATGTCAGTGAACTTTACAAAAAAGGTGCTTCAATCTAATTGACACTTTAATGAGCTTGTGAAGGCAAAATTATTTTTCATATCATTTAACGTTAGATAATCACTGTCACTCTTTGAATAAAAAATATTATTCAAAATCAGACATTCAACTATAATTCGGTGTAAAAAGTGACGATACGTGTAAAAAAGTGGTGATACAAACATGCAGTGCGTTGAAAATTTTCAAAATAGCAAACAAATATGGAAATTTGAAGGACCAATTGAGAAATCCCATAATTGCTTGTCAAAGAAGCATATTATTGACAATTCCACCAAATTAAATACAAAAAGATCTTCATACATTGTATTCAAATATCACGTTGTGAAAAAGACTTACTAAGTCATAGATTTACAAAAAGCTTGTTTTAGTGGTTTTTAAGCTTCACAAGCAAGAAAAAAAAATGAAATACAATTAAATGGAGTCAACATCGAATTATGACCCTTAATTAGTTAGTGGTAGAGTCAAAGTAAATTAAAATTCCAACACATTCTGAGGACAATAGAGAGTTTCAAATTAGAGAATAATTAAGACAACATGGAATGACTGCAAGTGATTGATGTATGTGCTTTCATGACTTGGAGAGTTAATCATCATCAAAACGAAATCTTTGTGTCTATGTAACTTGGTCCCACAGATAAACTTTTATTTATTTATTTTTAAATTGTACCGACATAAAGTATCTTACTGGAGATACGACTGCTCCAAATTTAAAATTAAAATATGACACGTATTATATTTGTTCAAATTCAGATCACTCTCCTAAGATTACAAGTCCAATGAAAGCATTGAATATAGGTCTAATATTACCTACTGCTTTTATTTATCTGTTTATTACAATATTTTTTTAAGTTAAATTTTCTAAACGAAAGTCCCATGTATTATAATATGAGCAACACAACAACGACAACACTAATATGTCATGATAAACTCCTAATCGCTACTTTTGAGTATATATTGGTATTGTTGATATGGACATATGTCATCTCATAAGTTAAGAGTTGGTGTTGAGCTTATATTTGAAAACGTCGAAATCTTTGGAAATCTTCTTGTGAAAGGTCGACCTATTAAACCAAGCAATCTAAGTATCATAAGATCCCTTCGCAATACTAATGAGCTAAAAGATTGTTGCTACTACTCTAACTATGTTAATAGCTCGACCTACATATGAAGTATAAATTCATGGAGCCCCTTGTGGAATTAATTGGATTGACAGATGCATATCAAAAGAGTCGAAAGCTAATGAAATAAAGGTTAAATGAATTAGCACGTGGACAATATACTTAAAAAAATTAAAAAAGATTCTTGCCATACATAGATATGAAAATAAAATACTCATAGATGACTAAATATATATATATATATATATATATGTTTCTAGAAAAGTGATTATATTCAATTATATATCAATATCATGGCAACATTATATTTTAAAGATCAAATATATCATTAAGTACAATCCAAATAATCTAAACTACCATTCGGTAGATAAAGACTATTATACCGTAGATAAATATCCACATGTTGGTGGTGAAACTTGAACTTTGCATTTCCACCATAAAAAGATAAAGGCAGTGCCACTATATCCAAATGACGACAACGATTTGGATGATTATACAAGATTCCAAGAAAGAAAAAAAAAAAAAAAGAAAAGAAAAAATTGCATTCTCTATTCAAATGAAGAAAAAATGTGTACTTGGCCAAGATCTTTCCAGTGATCACATTTCTAACACTCGTGACTATATGATCACAATTTTCAAACAACTACAATCTATAGGCACCGACCTAAGTCCTTAATTCATATGTATCTCTTAATTTCTTCCAAGAAAAAGATTAAAATTTTTTCTTACATTCAAAACCTAAGTCCATGAAGATAAAATTGATTTGTGAGATAGGCATGACGCCCAGCTAGCCAATTATTACAATACTCAAGTAGATTCTTGAAGCACAATGGAGTTAAGGTGCAAAAGGTTATCCATTGGTAAGATCCTAGAATTCCTAGCAAAGGTTAATTAATAATGTCCAAGTTGAAAGTGTGTAAACCAATATTATTCCACTTTTTCCTGATAATAATGATTCGGTTTCCACATTGGGATGAACTAAAAAGATTAGAGAAGGAGAAGATAAGATATATGTCTCATCTTTAAACTAGGTGGCAAAGATTTTATTTTTCCACTGCATCTTATGCTTATCTTACCCTACAAAGAAACCAATTTCTCCAAAAGTTGGCCTTTACTTTTTTGCATTTTGGGCCAATAATGCACCCATATTTGAAGATTGTTAAGTGTTGGCATTATAATCATTGGCATTTGCGAGTGTTTTCACTACAAAATAATTAAATTTTGACAATTAGAAAAATTAACAATCATGGTAAAAATTATAATCAATGACCTGAAATCATGAGCTAACATGGGAGCAGTAACCAATTTCCACTATTAACAAGCAGTAACCAATTTCCACTATTAACAAAGTGAAAACATTAGCTTTGTTAACTATTGAAGTAAAAACATCCCCACGATTATATATTATAGTAAACTTTTCACAATCATCATTAAAACCATTGTCATGGTGAAGATGTAGCAAGTGACTTTTTACCGAATATTCGTATTGTCATTAATGTTAGATTTCAATCGTGATAATTACTTAAATTTCTCGTGATGCTTCGAAAGGAAAGGATAGCTTTGGATAAAGCCTATCTCATTGTTTAGAATGAAATTAAAGTGCAAAATAGCTAGGAAACTTACAAAGGACAAAATTATAATTCCTTTGAAATTAACCACCTAGTGTATCTCTTATACTTTATTGCCTTTGACTATTTATGTCCAGAAACTACACTATTTGAAGTTAATTATTTGAATTTTTTGAGAAACGTGATAATTGTAAGTGAGGATAAGATCAATAAATAGATCAAGGAAATCTATATCTAAATCTGGATATTGACATTTAACTTGGTTTGTGCCTAAAAAAGTGCCTATATATATATTTTGGATTCTTTTTTTTTTTTTTTTTTTTTTCTTTATCACACTATTTAGGTAGCCTGGTACGCTTCCTTAGTGAAGTTGAAAGCAACCTTGATTCAAAGATAATGATAAAGTAACATTTTTTTTCCAATATTTTTCTTTTTTATTCTTTCATTTTTTTTCTTCGATTATATAGTTTTTAATTTCACTTTCCAACATGATTTTCTTCAATTGTATTCTTCATTGTGTTATTCTATAAAATAAATTTAAGCAAATTTAGAAGTTAACAGAATTTGTTTCTTTCTATATCAATTAGTTTTCATTAATAGAATACACCTTTGATAAATACCCAAAACATATCTCATGAGTAGCATCGTCTATATTTTATGCTCTGTTTTCTTCTATTTTGATATGGTCCCGAATTCGGTCCAGGAATCAAGCAAAAAATTTATTAGTCTTTGAATCGAGAACGGGATTGATCATAATTAATCCATGCACTTTTTGAAATTTTAGAATATATGCTCTATTTTTCGTAATTGAATATCTAACCCTTTATTCGCTTATCTATAGCCCTTAGGTTAAGGCTGATTGGACTGATGGGCTCATGGACTCAATTCCTTTTTTTTCATTTAGTTATTTTCTCAATCTAGTTAATTTATTTGATTTATAATCATTTTCAATTATTTTAATGAGTCATAATTATTTTACTATAATTACTTTATGCTCTTAAGGGGCATAATGGGTGTACCATTCTTCTTCTTCCTGTTTCTTTTTTTTTTTTTTTTTTTTTTTTTCTGTTTCTCAAGGGGCATAATTTCAATTAGAAATGCGGGTTGTGTATAATTTCCACAGACAATCGTTTTATATTGTTCTTAGGCCATTGTGGACTTGTTAGCCTTATTGGACTCGCTTCGAGATGCCTTACAACGGGCCCCATTAAGCTAAATGGATCATTGATTGATTTGACTCGTCATGTCTCTAAGCCCATTAAGTTAAATTTGGTGAGTTTGTATTGGCCCGGCTTAGAAAGCCTTATTGCGGAACATCATTATTTTTATATATTAAGATATAATCCGCCACTGTCAAACTAAGGAGCAGGCCAAGTTAGTTTGAGGGGTGAAATTCCTTATAGACCATCGGGTTCAAACATCTCCTAAAATATGAGTTTGTTGTGCAAGGTGTGCCTAGTGTGACTTACCTGATCCATATGGTTTGCAAGCTATTATATGGATTCGGGGTTTGCTCAGAACACACTATCGTATAATGACTGCGGTTTCTCATCATAAAAAAAATATATAATCCACACCTTGTGTGTTTAATAATTAAAATATATATAATTAATAAAATTAATATAATTATATATATAATCTAGTGTGTAGAAAATTAGTTGGTCGTGAGTCATTATTAAAGTAAATTAAGACTAAAAATATTTTAAAAAATATACAGAACTTATAGCGCACATTTTATTATGCCAACATCAATTTTTCTATCCTTTTTTCACTAAAAAGACAAGATTTTTTTATCTTAGACGATATTTGTGCTTGAACATAGGACTTTACTTACTAGAAAGATCAAAAATAATTATTCTTCATGATTAACAACCCATCACACTTCCAAGTAAACAGAAAATCACTCTGACAATCTTAATTTGAGGATGATCACTTTTCCTCTCTATTAATTTCTACTTAACCAATTCTTGCTTTGATCTGAAAAACTCAAGAGCTTCACCAGTAGGTGAACTTGTTGACATCCTTAGCTTTCTGTAGTGCTCGAAATCAAAAGGAACGTATAGCGGCAGACACTCCGAATCAACGAGCTCCGGCAGAACCCTAACCTTGTCATCTTTGGAAGGCAGTACAAAGAGTGCCATGGTGATACGAGTTGTTGCCTTGTAGCACTTCACTTGATGCTTCACATTGCAAAACCTTCCATTGCTCCACACCTTCAAATTAATCATCAAATATTTGTTGTAGTTGGAGTTAGTTTATTTACTGGAAACAATGATGTCTAGTGTAAGATATATCGTAGATAATTACCTCCACACTTTCTGACGTTTACCATAATTACCAAAAGATTCCTTGATGTTCCGTCACACCTCCTATTCTACAGTTCAACTAATGTATAATTACAATTACACTCGTTACACCCCTTGAATGTATTGATATATTACCAAGGTATTTACTTGTAATGTTTAGGATCTTCGGGGGTATAATAATAACTATTCAAACATTAGGGATGGTAATTATTTAAACCTCAAGGATTGTTTTGATAATTATACCGAACCTTGGGGGTGTTGAGGTAAGTATCAATATATCCTATGTTAGAATATGTGGTATAAGATTTATCAAAGAAAAGAAAAAAGGAATACATGGCATAAGGAAGATGAGATATTTTTGAAAGTGGTGAAATTATAAGATTAATGTTACTCAGGCACATGCTATTTTTCTTGAAAATTTACTTGAGAAGAAAAGTTATTTGAAAACTTTAAGTTTAAGTTCAAAATTAAAAGCATGTACATCAACAATGCACAAATTCATTGCCTGCATAGAGATACTGACCCACATTATTCATAGTGAGAGTTTTGTCCTTCAAAAAATATGTGTGTGTGATACTGACCCACATTATTCATAGTGAGAGTTTTGTCCTTCAAGAAGTATGTGTGTGTGCACGTGTGTGCGTGAGGGAGAGAGATTCAGATTTATAAAATATTTGAGGACCATCTTTTCACCGTGAAATAAAAATTGGTATTGTCATGTAAATTCAAAATGTTAGGATAACATTATTTTCCAAAATTAAGAATTTTTTTTTATTACTTTTAAAAATATGAAGTTCCTTCATAAAATTGAACGAGCCCAACTTTCTCGATCTCAAATTCAATTTAGTATGCGTATATGTCATACCAAATGTCACAACCTCAATAGTCAATAATTATCAGCGCCGTCATGTCCTAATCTTCATTATATTACCACATTAAAAAAGCAAGAAACATTTTAGTAAAAAAAACAAAAATAAATAAATATATAAATCAAATCAAACATTGCGCAGTACTTATAAATTAAACCTACCTTGCCCGCATCTCCAACGTTAATGACAAGCGTTCCTGGGACAGGATCAACTGAAATAAGTTGCCCAGTAAGGTTGTCCACAACTTCCAAACCATTAACATTTTCGTCATCTTGAAGTATTGTGAATAATCCAGCATCTGAGTGCATTACTGCACCTGTTAATCCCACTGTCTCTGGACCATAGCTGTATTTGTTCATTTTCAACTGGTTTATTCCCTCCTGGAAATGGCCACCAGACAAGCCCAGGCCTTCCATCATCTTGCTCCCCATGAATTTTACTAGATCATTTAGAGCACTTGTGTATTTGCTTATTATCTCCCTGCAAAAAGATTGGTTAAGAAGCTTATCAATTAGTAATATGAAACTCGCGTTACTACAAGAAGAGTTGGCTATTTGTGACACGATCTACTGTGAAATGTCTAATTAAGTGTCACTATGTTAGTTTACAGCGACGTAAAAGTTTACTCAACAAAATTGACTATAAAGTAGCAGATCTTTATAGAGTTATTTTTCAACGGTTATTGTCACAGCTTTCCTAGTGACACAATTAGATATTGTCACACATAAAGAAACGTTTTCCACTCTCATAATAGGCAATTTTTTTGTAAGGTATTCTTTATACTTATATTTATATTTGATGTTGCTCCTCAAAAGAGGTGATCAATGCCAGAACAAGACGATATTATCAAGACAAGAATATGACACACAACTCATGTGCCTTGGGGATTTAGGCCAAGGTTAGGAATTGGACATAAGCGTGAAATATATTGAAATGAACGGTCTAACACTAGGTAGCTTAACATTATGAATTAGTCTGCAAAATGGCTATTGGTTCTAACTGAATCTAAGACTAACATAACGGGAGAGAATTATCCAAATCTAATTAAAAAAATATATATAGTTAATCGATGTGAAATTCTGACAAACCTATGGAGCACTCATAATCATAATGGGTATCCATGCAGTGGTACCTCAGGCATATTTCGCATGCGTCCTAGCTTAATTTGAGAATTGCTCGGTTCAAGACGACCACCATATCAATTTTTTTATATGCATGATTGTATATATTATCTTATCTCATTACATAAAATGTTATTTATATTATTATAATAAAAAGTAAGAGTTTTTGTTATAATATGGATGCAATTTTTGTAAGTTCATATTTTCCATTCATATACATTGATGTAAGAATTAATACTACAAGAATAATTAAAATTATATTTTTTTCGAGCCTAATGACCCGCTAATTCATATTCTTATCAAACTTTTAATCTCTACTTTCTGATAACTTTAATATTTAATCTTAAAAGTCTAGCTACATAAGGTTTTTTATTTTTTTATTTTTTCTCTTTGAAGTTTAGAGAAAATCAGAAATTTTGTGTTGGCATTAATTTATTAATTATACCTGAATGTTATTTATTGCTTATATGTCACAAATTGTTATAATATATTATTATAAAAAATAATAAAATATATACGTATTATTATATATTAATTTTTATTATAAAACGAAAATGTAGAAATAAATAATATTTTATAAATAAAATAATTATGCTTGCCCTGTGACGGTCACTTATTATCTACACAAAAACTAAAAGGTCTTCATGGTCTTCCGGTCCTAGGATTCGACGGTTTTGACATCGTTGGCATTGATTTTTTTATTTAAATTTTTTTAATTTACCAATTATACCCTTTATTTAAAGGTTAGAATCCCCCATATGCAAAACTTAGTTTCATAGCCTACTCCTTACACTAAATATTTTTTTAATAAAAATACAGAATTGCGAATATCATTGTATGTATACAATACGAAATAGGATATGGAAAAAAAAATGAGAATAAGAAAATTTATAGGTCCTACAATCAATCCGAGATTTTACCACTTTGAATTTTCTATTCCAATTAGTATCTGATCTCTTATTTCATTGTACAAATATATACGAAATGTCTTAAATCCACAACCCCTGTATTTTTTATAAAGAAATATTCTATACATTTGACATGTATTTAGATATGAAATAAGAGATAAAACACTAAAATTTTACTTAATAAACAATAATTTTTTCAGAATGTTAATGAAGTAAAGAAAAACTAACCTTTGATGAAGGGAGGCACTCATCTGATCACAGAAATCTCCAAAAGCCTCCAGCGAGGCCATATCGTATAAACTGAGGCTGTCAAAAAAGGGACTAGCCATGTTAGGCGGGGTGTACCCTTTAGAAGGTTCTTCAGGATTAGAGTTTCTCATCTTCACTTCCAATGGAAGATCATGAAGAGACAGGACGACCTCCTTCATTTCGGACATTAGTGACATGGGAATGCCATGGTTCATAAGCCTGAAACATCCTAGTTCTTCACAAGCTTTCACTATTTTCTTTGGCAGAGTTTTCGAATCTTGCATATCAATTATGGGAACTTGCTTTGTGTTTGCCATTAGATCCTTTTTTCTGTAAGGCCTTTTCTTCTTTTCTGTTTTGTTTTGATGCTTGTTTTGGAAGGAGATCTTTGGTTCTATAGTGGGAGTTGGAGTTTGGGTTTTTGCAATGATGAGGCAATCCACACCAAGATTGGCTGCGATATAATATAATAAATATAATATATCAAATTACAAAATATCAGTCACAGGAATCAACTGCAAGTACATCTCCACCCAATGTCATTTAGAGTGCTGTTCGAGGAAGTTCAAGTTTATATAGATTTCATTCATATATGGAATCTTAAGGTAAGAATTTATATATAAACAGCACAAATTCTTGATTACCAAAAAAATCCACAATGACCATATTTAAAAATTTCTGATAAGCCATAAAAAATATATAAATAATTTAATATAAAATTTACACTTAAATATAAGGAATATATAATTTTATATATAAATATAAAAAAAATAAAATTTACACAAACTAGTACATAAATTAATATAATTTTGAACCCTTTACATATATATATATATTAATCAAAATAAATTGGATAAAATAATAAAATTAAAATTCTAATTAAAATAATAATTGTAAAAAAAAAAAAAAATCTTGAAGTCAAGGTTCAAGATCGTTTTTCAATTGTTCATGGTCCTTCACATATATGTAGGGGTGGCAATTCGTACGTGTCGGGTGGATTCGTGTCGGGTTGAGGTAAGGGTATAACATAAATTTTATCAACCCTAACCCAATCCAACCCAATGATAACCTGATAGTGTCCAACCCTAATCTAACCTATTAAAAATCGAGTCGAGTTTGAGTCGACCTAATTTTCAAAATAATAATTTTTTTTTAACAATTGAAGGGGGTTAAGATGAGATGCCTGACGTATAGATTAAAATGAAAGGATTAGCATTAGGATTTTCTTTTGTAACTAGTTATTGTGATTACCATTAGAATTATTTTGCAAAAGAAACATATATATGTTGCTAACTACTTTAATTTATAATACATCATTACAGTTATTTTAAAATTAGCAAGAATTATTTTGTGTATATTTTTCACAAGGATAATATTTTCATCACAACTCAGTATAAAATACAAAAATTGTCTTAATAACTAATGTTTTATCTTATATGACTATTTATATAATATCATAATATTCATGTAGTTTTATAATTTTTCTTCATTTTTTATGTTTAGTAATCTAGGACAAATTGAGATAAACTATTTTGAATATTTCATTGTAAGAATTGAAATTGATCTACTAA
>JACFYI010003648.1:100634-130986 GCA_014898755.1 Handroanthus guayacan
ATTCATCAAAATTGGAATCTGAGCGCATATCTAGTTCTTGAAGGAGAAAGAGGGGAAAAAAGAATCTACAATCACTCTTGAATCTTCGTAAAAATTAAAATAAACACAAACCATTGGTTGGTACTAGAGAATGGGAAAAAAGAAGAAAGGAAATAGAAACTAGGAATATTATATAAATGGATTGAGATTTGAAATGAGCTTGGACATTTCAATTTATATATATATATATATATATGTTAAATGACAAATTGTGTGGAGGCAAATTATAATTTTATGAAAATAGTATGAAAATATTTTATACGTATGAGTTATTTTGAAAAATTCAGTGAGTGCAGCTACCCCACCGCCTTGGCTACATCATTACTCACACCCTATTTGATACAAGAGAAAGGGATCAACCTTAATTAACTTAAAAGTCTACGACGACTTTTACATATACTAAAATAATAAAAGATGCCTCAATAATAAAATGAGTTGCACCCAATGTTCATTCCCTTAACTTATTTAATTTTTTTTTTTTTATATATTTTAATACAACTAGTTACATGGTTGATAATATCAAGTTCTCAGTTACATAGAACTCTATTGTGATAGAACGTCAATCTCTTGAACTCTATGGACTTCAAACAGGGGACTTCCAACTTCTTTTTCTGGGTCAACTATGCCAAGCAAACCATCATATACACAAACAACAAGTAAAAGAAAGGGATAATTACCTCAACATCCCTTAAAATTTGATATAATTACCAAAAAATTCCATAAAATTTAGATAATTATCACTACACCCTCTACTGTTAGTTTAGCTGATGGAAAATTTAATAAAACTTGTGCAACAATACACATACATCTCCTGAAAATCTAAGACATTGACCAAAACATAATATATGGATCCCCTGATTAGGGAAACTTGTAATGTTACATATGTTCTATAAAGTTTTTCCGCCAGCTGAAGTAATAGCAGAGGCATTACTGTAATTTCAGAAATGATAGGGAGTATTTTGTAATTAGGCTAAATCTCAAGGGTGTTGGGGTAATTTACCCTTAAAGATATTCATAGTAGTAGATGAAGAAAATTGTTGCCCAAGTAATGCTGCTCATGTACAAGTTATGTTCAAGCAAATGAATAATAATTCATTAATGATGCAAAATAATATTCCTAATGTCTAATAATACTAGAGTCAACCATGAAAATTTCTAGCCCATTTCCGTGCCATGACTTCAAAGCACAAAAAAATATTCCAAGTCGGCAACTTAAGTTGCACTCCCCATGTCTAATGTCTTCCCAAGTCCGAACTACACTATAACATTGCAGACTTACAGTAGAATCAACGGATAATTACCCCAACCACTCTTGAATAACTACCATTACACCCTTGTGTATTACAGTTAGATTCTCCAAAAGTGTAATAAATATTACAAGTCGATTTCCTGATAATCTAACGGTAGGGAGCCTACTTATAATATATGTTGCACTTTCAAAGGGTCTAATTGCAATACAAGTGATGTAATGGTAATTATTCAAATCATAGGGGGTATTTTGATAATTACGGCAAACACCAGGGGATGTCGAGGTAATTATCCAATAGAATCAATTTAAGAGTTGGATATAGCAATATCATGTTCCAAGTTAACAAAGATAATTTAGTAGTATTACAATACGTTCAACCTCGTTTTGCCATGGTTAGCAGACACTATACATAACATGAAATTACTGGAATGGACCTAAGAGCTCAAGGATTCTAGTTTCATGATTCAAAGTAAAGTATTTTAGCAAAAGAATTATATATTTACTTACCACTCAAAGGAGAGTGCTTCCAGGAAAATACTGACCGCGCATGAACATTCTCAGTTTTGATCACTAAGAGCTCAACTGTTTCAACATTATCAGAGGACTTAGAGAACCATTGAAGACAAATCATGCACTGCTTCCCTGAAACTCGCAAAATATTACAGTCATTAAACGAAGGTTATGAAAGATTTGGGTGCTGTTTTAACGTGTCATTTTCTATCATCAATAGATCAACAACTAGAGAAAGCAGATTACAAAGAATTAGGGAAAGAAGAGACAGTTATTTACCAGAATTTTCAACAGGAGCTGTTAACAAGAGCTGCCACAGCACCTTCTTCCAGCATATTTCACGGTGAGACCCTCCTTTATTTGCTCCTCAAATTACGAGTCTGGTAATAGATTCAGGAGAAGCAGCTACTTTTCTTAAGGTGGTTGCCAGTCGATGTCAAAGCAAGCTAATTGTGTCATCTCATAAAAAATTGTCTGCAAAGTAATATTAATATCTTGAAAGTTTGCGTGAGATTTATCTCCTGAAAGGAACAATTTAACGTTGTCCTTCAAAGTAATCCAACTGCAACCTGGACTCTTTTTAATGCCCCTTAATCTTTTGGATAATCTCATTTGTTCTTCATCCCTTCTCTTCCCTGTAAAACTATAAATATCTGACAAGACCACATATGGAGCCGCATTATTTGGTTCAAGTTCTAAGATGCATTGAGCTGCCAACTTTGCAAGATCAGGACGCATGTGAGTCCGGCTTGCACTAAGAAGGGCACCCCAAACTCCAGAGTGAGGCTCAACCGGCATTGATGTTATCAACTTTGTGGCCTCATCAAGCAGGCCAGCTCGACCAAGAAGATCAACCATGCAGGCAAAATGATCAGGACCAGGTTCAACCTTAAACAAAGTCCTCATTGATTTAAAGTACTGCTGTCCCTCTTCTACGAGCCCCATATGTGTACAAGCAGATAGAACACCGAGAAGGGTAACATCATTAGGTTCTTGTCCTTGATGAACCAATTGCCTAAATAATTCAAGTGCTTCTCCTCCAAATCCATTATGAGCAAATCCTGTAATCATAGAGTTAAAGGAGACAATGTTGGGTGCAGTGATGGATTTGAATATCCTGTAGGCATCATTTACACTTCCACATTTCGAATACATAGAGACAAAGGAATTTTGGATGGATATATCTTGTTCCATATTCAGTTTAACCACGAAAGCATGCATTTGTAGACCAAGGCTCATCAATGCCAAACTTGCTGAAGCACTGAGCAAGCTACTTATAGTAACTGGGTTAGGCCTGATTGCATTCCGGGTCATTTGAACAAACCAACTAATAGCCTCTTCATGTTCTCCATTATTCACAAAACCAGAAATAAGAGCTGTCCAAGCAACATCATCCTGTTCCACTTCAGGCATCGAAGTAAATAACTTAATACATTTTTCAGATAAACCTTTGTTAGAGAATCCTGAAATTAAGGTAGTCCATGAGACTGAATCCTTGGAATCTGCTTTCTCAAAAAGTTCATATGCCTCTTCAAGCCTTCCAGCTTGAACATAACAATAAATAAGGGAATTCCAAGAAACCACATCTTTCTCACTCATCTTGTTAAACAAATTTCTTGCTTCATTTACATAGCCAAACCTTGAGTACATTGCAATAATAGAATTGCTCAAGAATAGATCAAATTCAAATCCCAAATGTGACACCAAGCCATGCATTTGATACCCTTCTTTATATCTACCAAGTCTTCCACAAGACTCAAGTATCACGGTCAAAATAGTAGGTTCAATTATCACCTCAGTTTCCCTTCTCATTTGCACGAACAATTGAAAACCATCTTCAAAACGTCCCATTTTCATATAACCATCAATCATGGAACACCAAGTAAATTCATTTTTGTCCTCGATCATGTCAAACAATTTTCTAGCCTCACCAACCCTTCCATTCTTACAATAACCATCCACCATCAAGCTCCAAGAAACGACATTCTTCTCCACTATCCCCTCAAATAACCTAACAGCCTCCTCCAATTTTCCAATTCTCAAATAGCCATTTAACATAGCATTTGAGCAAAAAGGATCTCTCCATTTGAACGGCGTTTCTTCATACAATCTCTCAGCTTCATCAAACCTGCCTGCATTGACAAAACCCATAATCATTGCACTGTATGACACTGCATTTCGCACCGGCATCCGCAGAAACAATCTATAAGCCTCTTCAACCCCATTAACTCTCTTCATATTTCTTATATAAGCCGTAATCATGGCATTCCACGTCGCCACAGTCCTCTGGGGCATTTCGTCGAACATCTTCCTGGCATTCTCGATTTCACCGTTGTTGGCATAAGCAGAAAGCATGGCAGTGTACGAAACAACACTTTTATCAGGCATGCGATGGAACAGCGACTCGGCTTCTCTGATATTTCCGTTTCGTCCATGGCTCGTTATCTGTGTGTTGCAGTAAACAACAAACTTGTCACCTCTGGTATTGGATTTTGAGCTGGTTCGAGTAGCAAAAGTCGAGTAAGCGCTTAGAATTATAGCGTGCGAAGTGCTCGAATTACGACGACAGACAAGTTTGCGAAGATAAACTATGGAGGCTGCATTCTTGGCCACGAGCATGGTTCAAGAGGAGTCAAACGAAGAGAGCCCTTATTTTCCCTCCATTTTATGCTTGAATCCCGGTCTATACAATTCACTGGATTTTAAACTAGAAGCGTTTCAACTAATTTAAAGCGACTTTGGAATTAAAGGGAATATAAGTGGAGAAGGCCACGATTTACATGTTCTTCAAATTCTACAAATGCTTGTTTGTTTGACAAATAATATAAAGCATTAATTGTGGTGTGCTAATTGAAAGTTGTCATGATTGAATACTAAATGATTTTATCGGCTTATAATTTTGAAATTAAATTAGAAACCATTAGAGCTTCCTAGATTATAATAACTCACAATATGAAATTAAGATATGTAATATTAAACTACAAAGATAATTACCTCCGCACTCCTAAGGTTTACCATAATTATCAAAACATTCCATAAGGTTTGAATAATTACCATTACACCCCTTACTGTATAATTTAGGTAATTTTATAATTACAATTCCACTTTCTAAACGTATGCATAATTATAGTTACACCCCCGGAACAAACTACATAATTACAATTACTTCGCCTTATCCTAAGAGTTTACTTATAATGTTTAGGATTTTTAAAAATTGTAATGATAACAATTTAAACCTCAAGGGGTGTAATGATAATTATCAAAACTTCGGGGTGTTTTGATAACTATACTTAACCACATGGGGTGTTCATGAGGTAATTATCCCTAAACTATATGTAATGTATAAGTTTCACATACCATTGTGGTCTCGACCAAGCCTCCTAACATTACCAACTTGGTTATTTTATTTTTATTTTGTTTTGTCAAGTAATAGTAATAAAAATTACAAAACTATTTCTCATTGCAACATTTTTAAACTCGTTTAGGAGATCAATTACCATGAAATCCGTGGAAAAACATAGAAAAAGAGCTTCTAATATGCTACATTGCTTAATTCATACAAGTTGTCTTAACATAAAATTTGTCCAAATATTCTTATAATTTTTTATCCAATCATATTATCCCAAATTCGATATTTAATCCCTTGAGAAAGGGGTTATTTTAGAATGATAGTGGAAAAAGAGCTACAATTGGAAGGCATAACAAGAACAAATAAGTCAATCTTTGTATTGTCCATTCATCTTTTGAATGAGGGGCGCAACAAATAATTGTATTCTGCCTCTCACAAGCTTAGGATTTCACAGATTAGACTAGTTTGATCCGATAAACTCAATTTACAATTTTAAATATATAAAAGAATATCTCTTTTAAGAAATATTACCATAACAACTTTTCCAATATTATAAAATTGAAATTATTAATGAAGAACTAATTATTTAAAAATATCCGTGCACATATTTTATTTTTAAAATATTAAAATTTTTGAATATATATGTTACTTTTATGTATATGATGCATAATCTATTTGTTGATACGATATTATTACTTTAATGTATAAATATATTATGTTGATATTTTGCATATGGATATATATGTAACATGCATAGTTTCTTATATATATACACACTAAATACATACAAATATTATTTGGATTGGGTTGAGTTCATGTTTAGATCAAATATAGTCCAAAAACTAAAATATAAAAATTTTCTAAATCTTATAATTTTAAAATCCACCTCAAGCAGGCAGATGGATTCAAACATTTTTCTATCAAGTAGTATGTTTGTATTTTTATTTATTAATTCTTGTTCTTGATATTCATGTCTGATGTAGTTATTGATTGATTTAATAATGTAATGAATATCGCTCAAAAAATTATTTTTGTTGTCATTATATATATATATATCTAATTGTCTATGATGACAATTTAAAATATTACCTTTTGTTATTACATGTGACGATACAAAAATTATTTTCCTCAAAAGCATATTATATAATAGTGACAAAATAGATGTAATTGTCACTTATACGTATTAATTATTAGTGATAGTCTTTATATTATCGCACAATATTTTGTCACTCATATTATATTTTTTTTGTAGTAATACTTTCATGAATTTTATGTTGTTACAATTTTTGTTTTTTTTCACTTCACATCCTCAACTAATAATAATAATTGATTTGACAGGCTATGCTTAAACACGTGTTCCATAAAAAGGTGAACCAAAAAAAAAAAAAAAAAGAAAAAAAAAGAAAAAAGAAGGGTTTCATTTTATGGACAAGCTAGTTGAGATGAGATGGTGATCACCTTTAAGAGGTGGGATTCTGATAGTGACTAGATTTAGAATAAAGAGGATCATACCACATGGTTGTGGGATTTATCTTCACCACCCATTATTAATTATTTTTCATTATTAAATATATGTGAATAATATTTTATGCATCTTCATTATTATTAAAGGTCTCATTAACAGTATTTTTTGGTAGCAACAATAGTGTGCACCAAATCTTAATTGTAGTGGATGGTCAAAACTCAACTCATAGAATATCTGATGTGGGTGCACATAAATGAGAGGTTTAGATTGACCAAAATACCCTCAAATGCAGTCAGAATAAAAAATATGCCATCGAAATCTGCACCTATTGCTTCGGTCGAAACTCGACCCGAATTTGTCTAGACATGGAGACCCAAGTTAAGGATTGTAGATGAACCATCTTGGCAAGGGACAAGATCACACCATATATATTAGTAAGATGTGTGAATTTCAGAGACAATATAAATGGCTTTTTGTCATTCATGATGCGAGCAATTTGTACTATTCATATATTCACATCTGTATTTACTATGTGTACAAACTCAAACTGATTATATTAATTCAAACACAAATCACTACAAGAAAATACCTCTTCACTAATGAAAAATTTGTGAAGAATAAGATTTCATAAAAGTATAGATAATATAACAGATTGATGATGAGTCCCTAATGGATTTATAACGGCATTTGTGACAAGCATATGATAACAAGTTTGTGACGAAAAAATTTGCGATGAATTTCCTAATTTGTATCGAATCTTTCCGTTAGTAAAGTGGGTAATTTCTTGTAATGAATAGACCAATACTTTTCTTAGTCTTGGATCAATATGGCAAAAATACTTGAGAATTGTACTCGAATCAATATATACATTAAATATCATCGATCTTTTTGACTAGCCAGAATGATTCACATATATAAAAATAATATCAAGTTATCTTGATCAATTATGTTATGTTACAATGTACTATGGGACCAAACTTTGCTGTGTGGAATTCCAACTTTTATATGAGCATCTTAATTAAATTGGGCACCTGGCAAATGTTTGTTACCAAAGGTGCCTATAAATCAACACTTTATTTCTGGACCTAATTCATTGTAATCCATCCATGCATCCACTTAGCAACAGGAATATATAAAAGAAAAAAGAATCATTTCAAGTTCCACTAACACTTTGTTATTTATGGGTTTCAATGTATTGTGTTTGTGAATGCGGATCCCCACAATTAGAAATAGGAATTTTAAGTGGAGATAAGCATTAATCCCAAGCATAAAATATACATGTATGTGCATAATTTTCTTGGAATAATTCACAATTAGGTGGCAATTTTGTCTAGTTACTTAGTTGGAACATCAATTTGATTGAATATTATAAAACTTAATGTGTGTAATTAAATTGTGAAAAAGTAGTATATGAAACATGCAGAATATATATATATCAATCATTATTATTGAAAGAAAATCATAAAAATAATTGATTTGACTTAACTAGTGTTAAACACGCGCGCTCAATCATTTAGGTTAAACAACAAAAGTCTACCAATTATTTGATTTTATCTTACTAATGAAAATTAAAAGAACTAATTGTCATAAAGATAATCCAATCCCATATCTTCAAACCTAACTTTTAAAAGGGCAACCAAAAAAAGAAAAAAGAAAATCAGAATTAATGGAAAAGGACTTGGCCTAAAAAGTTATACCCAACATTCATATGCAGGTAGATATATATATAATTAGCCAAAAATAAAAAAATAAAAAATAAAAATAAAAAAAGAGGAAAGAAAGAAAAAGCAAAAGGATGAAATGCTTGAGTTATCTACCCTACTAGCCATCCCACGTTATACATGTAAAGATGGTGTCACTTCACATAAACTTAATTTCTTGTATTTGTACTTATCATCTCTCTTATCCCATATCTTTTTTATCTTCTTTGTTTATGGGAAAAGTTCTTTACTCACTTAACTTTGATTCTATTCGATGTAACATAATCTTGATCAAGATATGGTCTTGTCTTTGTGCCCTTGGTACATTTACCTACTTTCTTTAGACTATACATAAATGGGCTTTTCTGGTCAAGTCACTTGGTGGTAGACAAAGACAATTTATCTAAATTTCGTAGCCTTTCTTAGTGCAAGTGGTCCCTTTATTTTAATATTATGTCACATGAGTGGTTGCTTGCAATTCATAAATATACATTAATTTTGATCGGTTGGTAGATATTTGACAATGAAAAGATGACCATGTGATCAAGCTCATCCCCCTATTTCCTCTCTAATATAATTTGCCTATATAAAGGGCTCTTTTTGTCAAGGGAAAAAATCATTGGGGTTTTCCTCAACCGAAGTGCTCTAAACCTTGAATTTTGCCTCCTCATCACAGTTCTTTTCTCTCAAATCCTTTTCTTTGATTCAATTTGCAACATCTACATCTTCTTGAATCATTATGGCCTCTTCTATGGTAGCTGAAAATTGGGATTACGCAGACGGCCATGATGGTTCTGAGAGCTTGGAGCTCTCGCAAATCAATCAAAATCTTCTTATGTCACTACTTGACGAAACACAGATTGATGACTGTGATGATGAAAGACTAATAAATGTAATGCGCTCTTTAGAAGCTGAAATTGATTCTGATGGTCAACATGCAATTGATAATGCTATGTGGGAGAGTGATTTGGTAGATTGTCAATCGTCAAATGATGAATTGAATGGTCAAGATCGATTGTTGCCTCACGATAATCTTGATGTTCATTGGATAGATATGGAGACTATCCCTTCTTCACCTAGTGGTGCCATGGGTAATTGGTACATGGATCACAATGGACAAGGGATGATGGGTGGTGGGAATGAATTTGGTGGCATCAAGAACTATTCTAATTTTTGGAATGGAACTCCTTTCGAAGAGCAAGACTATGGTTCATTGTGGCATGAGACAAATGTCATTGCGAGTGATTAGTAAAAGGGCTTAGTAGTAAATGTACATTAAAAATTTGCAACAATTATGATTAGTCAAATAATAAATGTTTCTCTATTGTTATGAGAACCTAATTGTTCCATATGATGAAAAGATTAGTAGCTTTTGAATGTCAATAAAGATCTTTATAATTTCAGTTTGATTCTTGGGAAAGTTAATTTAAGTCATCTTAAATTTGTGTTCTCCATGATGATTCATGGAAAAGAAAAATAGAAAATCGAGAAAATTCTCTTGTTATGATTTTCTTTATATTATAATTCACTTAGACTATGTTTGAATTCTAAATTTTAATGAGTAAAATATTAAATTAAATAAATATTCAAAAATAAGAAAAAACCAAATTGTAATGTTACATTAATTCAAGCAAAAATATCATTTAACTTAAAATAATCCCCGCTAAAATTTAAGATTCAAACACAATGTTTGTTTTGGTTGGATGATTTAATCTTTTCTTTCTTCATGGGTTGACTACATACTTTATAGACTACGTATATGTTAAATGTTGAAGTTTTGATCAGTACAAATTTAAACACATAAAAATCTCTATGACCACTAGTTTCAAGTAAATCCTTCTTCAACCAAAGAGAGAGAGAGAGAGAGAGAGAGAGTATAGCCTTCGACTGATCCTTTTTCAAGTAGGACCAACGTAGCCCTTTGGGTTCCAACCCACAATGGGAATTAGGTGTGTATAGAGAGTAAATTAACCGGCGAATAAAATCACTCATACTTTATTGGGTAAAAAATAGTGAACTCGTGCAGTGTGATAGCAGGTAATAACCTTTGTTTTTTTTTTAAAAATGTATTTTACATTGAATTAATACGCATTATTTAATGTACATAATACCATTTAAATATTAACTAAACAAATACAATACAAAAGATTATAAATTTTCATATATATTAATATTATATTGACTAGTGTTCCATTAATCCGTGCCATAAAAAAAAAGGAGCATTAGGTTAATAGAGTAATATTTTATATTAAAAATAAAAATTTTTATTTATAATTATCAGTGGTTACTCGTTGGTTAGGTAAAAAAGTGACGGATAATTAGAGATCAGCAAAATTACTTGTATTTTATTGGGTACAAAATATAAGGTCCATTATCCTTCTTTTTTTAGTACCCATGGGTATGAGTAGTTTTGAGCCAAAAGAAAATGAGAAAAGAAATTGTTCCAATGATTTCAACAAAGTTGAATTCATTATCAATTATGATTAATAGTTTGAAATTTCGTCAAGTTATAACAATGTTGATTAGATAGAAGAAAACTATTTGTTTCTCATAGGGGCCAATATCAATTATCTCCTTACTTTATTGCTTCCCAAGAGGTAAGATATCGCGAATCTTAAAGATCATGCCTTCGAGCTGTCCTTTTCAGTTTTGAGCACAAGTTGTCTAATATTAATTGGAATATGGGTGCAACAGTTTATACCCTATGCTTAATTTTGGATGTATTCCAATGCTAATAAAATTTCAATATAATGTAAAGGGAATGAAAATTTAGTTTGCAAATTTATCTGTTGGTGTTAACAACAAACAAATAAATTTTTTGTTATTTATTTAGCTCTGAACGGACTCAATGAGAGAATAACTCCCTCCCTTAATTCCAATATGAAATCACTCAAAGTGTTATTTGATATGCAATGCACCTTGGGATCCTGTAGAGGAATAATTAGTGATTTTGATTCACTTAATGTATCTTGTATCATAAATAGGCATATTAACAGTCATGCAATCCCCTATCTAAAACAAATAAATGATAAAAGAAAGATAGAACCAATATTTATCAAAAAATATTGTGCAGAAAATCAGGGCAAATGCAAATTTTGTGCAGAAAATCAAGAAATTTTGGGCGTGTTGGTCCAAATGGAAGTTCCGTTTTCAGTCTTGGAACTGTAATCCTGCGGCTCATAATCTTTTAAAGTGGGCCAAATCCTCTTTTGTCTCAAATATTGTTCATATTGACGTGCTATCAATGTCTATCTTTTGTGATGGTGGCCACCCCTTGGTTGTATATGTTCCCATATTCGTCCTGTAGCTTGGCAATGAATTCTTAATTTATCAAAATATATATATATATATATATGCATATAAAAAAAAATAATAAAACAAAAAAATTGTAGCAAAACAGCAGGTCAAAATCCAAACTTGAGGTCATTCCGTTCTAATACGAGGCACGAGGCCGGATTCGAGGCTTGTTTTATGGTTGGCCGAGTCATAGGCGGATATTTGGAACGATGATACGGTGAGCACTGATTATAAATTCTCAATTGATGAGAAAGGACTGACTTCATATCCAAGACTAGCTCTGGCCTCAGCAAGTGAAAGAGAAAGCAAGTGCACAAGGGTCATTTCAGTCATACGGAAAATTCCTTCTGCCTCTGCTTTCTGTTGCAGATTAATCTATGATCTTAGTTTTCATTGTTGCTTTTCCGATTCCTCTAGCATTCTTATGTATTGAAATTATTATTATTATTCTGTCCCGACAAATAAGTATTGCACTAAATTAACTTCAGCTCCGGGATCCAAAGCAACTTAGACCCAAAAATAGGGACCATTACCTTCGTATATTAAGGTTAAACATAATTATCAAAATACTCTCTAAAGTTCGGATAATTATCATTAGAATATCTACTACTTATGTATATTACAATTGCACCCCTAAACTTATACATAATTATAATCATACCCCCTTGCATAGAGGGTCTACTTGTAATATTTCAAAATTTTCAAATGGTGTGATCATAATTATTAAAGTTTATGGATTTTTTTGATAATTTTATCAAATTTCACGGAATATAGCGATTTTAGAAAATGGACTTGATTACTTTACCTGCAGAAATTAAGGGACGTTTCTCAGATTTCTTTATAGTTTGGGCTTACATGATTAAAATGGCCTAATAACAAGCAACTGAGGTCACAAATGTACGTAAATGGTGGGAGAGCAATGTCTGAATGCCGGCAGTGAAAAGCAAGTTCTTGGATCCACCGCTGAAAGAAAAAGCATGTCTCTAAAGCCGTGCAATTCTTAATATATATATATATATATATTAAAAACAAACTTTGGACCTAACTCAAGTAAAAAACTAAATGAAAAAGTAAGATTGTCTAATAGCGTATGAAAAGATAACTATTCATATATTTTATCGACATGAGATTCTAATAACTAGTCCCGACAATTCTTGCTGCAAATTTGTCCAACTTGTTAAAGATTCCCTCTTGTGATGCTTTCATCAGCCCCCATGTGACTCTTCCTTTTCATATTTCACAATTCACAAAATAAAAAGTCAATGTACAAACATTTGATGGAGAACTTTATTAATTCATTAAGAAATGGTAGAGTAATTTGAAGTTATTGTCATGGAAACAAAGAATTAGACTGCAAAAATTCTTCACTAGTCACATATACAAATACAAATATACAATTTGATCTTTGATCCATAAATAGACAGTTTTTTCTTTTTTTCTTTTAAATAATTTTTCCTATCATTACCTAAGCCTATTGCCATAATCCACAATAGTTCTCCTCTTCCATTGGCATCCCATAACAAACTTGCGAGTAATCACTTATCACTCCAAGTTCAGACATAATTCCTATCTCGTCTGATAAACAATGACTTATAAAATAACTGCTCATTTCGTCATCGGGAGATTTATAATCCATCTCCATATCAATCCATTCAAATCCCACATCAGAAAATCCGTAATCCTCTGACTGATAAGTCTCCAAACAAGACTCCTGGTTTAAAATCTCTGCCTCGAAAGACTGAATCATAAATCTCAACCGCTCATCATCTCCATATTCTTCTGCGTGTGAGTCCTCGAGCAAAGACATAAGTAGCGAATCATCGACATTTGAAAACTCAACGACATTAAAATCATCAAAACTCTGATTGAAAAGACAATTTTCAGTTGCTGTTGCATTGGCCATGATGTATAATTGGTTTGAATGAGAATAAACTAATTAAGAAGAACCGAGGAATAGAGTGGGATCCTCTCAAAGGAGAGGTGCCCTATTTATAGGCCTATCCTAAGAGTTTGTCATTGATTAATGAAGTTAGAGCATTTAAAAAATGTTGTTTCGAATCGAAGCATTGCCCATGTGGACAGCTAAACTTGGCGATCCTACCATTCATGTACTTCGGGCTATGTAATAAATTCAGGTTGTTGGACTATTATTAAAGATTTTAATTATTTGGTCCGAATTTGAGTTGGAGAATGTCGTGAAATACACCTTCATGATGCTGGTTGTTGTTACAGACACTCTACTCATGAGGTTGTGTCGGTGGCCTACGAGAGAAAGATACGTTAGCTGGACATAATCGGCCTCAAAAATTAAAATAAAGAAGGTTATGAAGATTCATTGGCCTAATCTATAATAGTAGAAGTGTAC
The DNA here is from genome assembly GCA_014898755.1 of Handroanthus guayacan. Taxonomy (NCBI): domain Eukaryota; kingdom Viridiplantae; phylum Streptophyta; class Magnoliopsida; order Lamiales; family Bignoniaceae; genus Handroanthus; species Handroanthus guayacan. The sequence continues at coordinate 114,609 of JACFYI010003648.1, forward strand.
TACGTGATTGCTTACATATATGGCCTCATTTATAAATAATTAGTGATACTGTTTTGTACACAAAGTGGAGGGTTTGTGAAAGTATTTATTAATCTTGTGTCATAAGATAAACAGATCAGGTTAGAGAGAGAGAGAAATTTGGGACCAAATTAGACGGGCATAAAACATATATGATATGGGGTAAATTAATAGATTATTTCACCTAAATATCTCGCATTTTGCCAAAATACTCAAATTTTCTAATACTTTACTGGGTCCACACCTTTTTGTGTGAGAAACGTTAGACCTAACACGATTGACTCGTTCTCCTCAATCTGTTCGGTAAAATCACATAAACACATCTATTGACCCCAAAAGGCAGATTTGATTAATCATGTCAATCCCATATTATTATAAATACGTTCAATCAGAAATCCATAATTAGGTTGTCTTGTCTTGTTGTCTGGGTCAGATCTGACCTAATTAACCCACTCTCTTAAAACTGTTGAATGAAGATATGTAGATGAATTTGATGAGGCCAACTAATTAAGTTAGAGAACGAAAAATCATGCTTCAATGAAAAATGACCCAAATATAAATGTCGGTTAATATTATCGATTTTCTCAAGTAAAGTTTCCTTGCATATACAGGCAACGCTTTCACAACTCCAAATTGAAAGCACCTTTGATATTCCCAGTGTTCATGAATGTGCACGTAAATACTGTAAACTGATGAATGTACCTTCGTAGGATCAAAGTATTTGGAACTTAATTAAGCATCGTTAATATGCAACAACAACAACACGTGCATGGTCTTAATTATCATGATCATCCTACAATTCATCTGCATTTGGGTTTTAAATTAATTAATGTAGCTAGATGATTATGTTTCTTAGACTATGAACACATACTTTAAAATATTTGATAATATCCCATGGTTGAAAGATGGTTGGAAACTGTCCTCATATTACCCAACATGAGCCTTATTATAGCAATATGGATCATGCTAATCAAGAAACATATCCAATATTATTGTCTATGTATAAAGAATTATTAGATCAAATCTGATCACCAATATTTTGGCCAAATATATATTATTTCACGGACACATGCGGTGAAACGTGTTTTATATTATATTATGATGGTACTGTCTATAAAAAATGATGGACATGTGCTGCGTGTATAGCTGCTTAATTTATTGTCTTGTCAATACATGTGATGAAGTGCTTTTTCATTATGTATTACAATGATGGTTTCTATGAATACGATACTGATTGGGGATAAACTAGAGGCCCATTGAACAAGTATAAAGGGGGGAAGCTCAAGTTATCCCTACCCAAGAGTAAAAGAAGGCCCAATTACTTGAATACTCCTAATCATGGGGAACCCACTTCTTGATGGAGCGGGTCCTACCTGAACCGCTAGGGAGAACCGGGCAATCTGGGCCATTGAATAGGGACACGTGTAGGCTCAAGATGTGTAAGGAGATGATGATGTCAGAAGATGTGTCAGATGGCTCACTATAATTCCTTCATGCATTAGTGAGGGAGGGGACTTTTGGAGGGTGAAGGAAAAAAAAGGCTCTCTTGTAATTCTTGAGAAACTTAGTCAAATTGTATTCCTACCTAATAAATTAAATTGGTTTGAATCCTAGATTACTATCTAAGTCAAATCAGACACACATTCACTTCTTCCAGATCTTTCAACCAGATTTATGATAATATTAAGTATATAAATTTCTATGAGCTAATTTTAGTCAATTTATAAACTATTGGTCTCCCTCTTTCACGCCCATTGAAGCTTTTATTAACCTACTACAATATCAAAATTAGGCCTCCCATATTTGATACGGATATATGCATGCATACATGCATGTATATGGCTTAAAGCGTAACTCAATTATATTATACTTCATCCCATATAAAGTTCTTCACCAAAGTGTCATATTTTGTGTATTAGGTTCTCTAACCTACAAGAAAAGATAAAGTTGGTGTTCAATTATGGAAGCAAATGACAGCAAGATCTTCATTTCACCATAATTAATTAACAAGTTGAAATATATTTTTATTGCACATAATCAAAAGATTGGATTAGAGTACAAACACTTTTTCCAACCAACTCACACACTGAATAATGCATTACAAATCGGTTGGTTTTATTTTTTAATTATGAGGAAAAGTTTCTAACTTGAAAAATTAAAATAGAGTTGATTATGATATTTTTTTTCCCCTAAAAATGTGAAAGATTGATTCCTTCCTTTTTGTCATTCATGATTTCCGCTCAGTTTACTCTCTTAAACAATACAAACAACATGAAAACACTCCATTTTGCTAACTTAAAGTCATCGGAACACTTTGCCCTCAATTGAATTTTTGAGCAAACTATGTAGACGAAGAATTAGTATATATCTAACCAAGAAGATGGATCGAAAGTTAATAGATTTTTTAATGTGAGGAGAGAGAAATGATGACAATGTCTTTTGATAAAACACACAAAAGCCACATCTTAATTTTCAATCGAATAATATACACATAACGATATATAAAAACTAACATATATCTATATATACATATATGGGTTTATTAAATGGGATGGGGTGTGAGGCGAGTTGGGCAAGACCCGTACTTATCCCTAACCTGGCAGGGCTTGATCTATAATATTGATTTAGGTCACCTAACAAGGTTATTATTGAAAATGAACCTTGGGAATTAATTACGTATTCAAAAAGTGAGAATTGTTAAAGACCATAAAAGAAGATCACTACTCATTGATGTGGCATTCTAACAATTACGTGGGGTCCTAGCTTCTAACATATATCTATATTGGTGGTCCCAAAGACCCTCGATACTTTAGCAATATACGGCTCGAAAATAAGATGAGAGTTATAAGTTTTGGGTGAAAAAAGTAATATATATATATATATATATATATTTACATAATTTGTTATAAATACTATCTACAAATTCTGAAATTGGCGAGCAGTTAATTATGGTGCCGACGGTCGAGATCATACAAAACTAAAGCATGCGATCATTATGCTACACGTATAATGAAAATTTTTCAGAGACCATAACTAAGGTAACATGAAACAGTGTTCCTCTTTTATTACAATAAAAAATTGGGTAGATTGAGACACCACATAAAACTTTAGCTAACAACAATAATAGGTAGCTACTAACAAGATCCAGCAAGAAGGCGTCAGTTGAGCTGACGCCGTCCTCATTGCATTTTTCCTTTATTTTTCTTTTTTTAAAAAAAATTATTTCATTTTTCTTAAAAGTAAAAATATTAAATGTAAATGTAACTTTTTGAATATAAATAAGTCAAAAATATTAATAAATTAAATTAATATAAAAAGTGGTTAATGTATGTTATAGCACAAAATTAATTATTTAAATCACTATTTAGAAACAAATTTGTTAACCGGAGAATTGACTGAAAAAAAAATTATTTAATAATTGAAACAATATTGAATTTATCAGGATAGAGCACAAAATCAATTATTAAAACTGATTGATATTTTTTTCAAGATAAATTTGTAATTGAGAAATAAATTTGCAGAAATTCACAACTAAATAATACTAAAAATACACAACAACATTGATGACGATAGTAGCAAAGTAATATTACAGACCAATTAAAATATATAAATGACAAAAGCACAATTTAGACAGACTTCAAAACAATTGATCTATGACACAAACAGGTAACTCCAATCCGATAAACTTATTGAAGTATATACATACATACTACACATAGATTAGAGTATATTAAAATTTAAATATTAAAAATAATTTCAATATTTTCACAACCAATAAATTTTACCAAGAAAAAGACAAATTAATAATATTCCAACCAAACACAATTTTCTAAAAGAACTTTAAATCACGTCACGTCTTCATTTCAATATTTTTTCACATAAAACACAAACACTTGAATAAATTAAACACACAATTCTCTTTCCTCTTTTCCTCTGCTCACTTTTTCTTCGCAAATCAACTCAACGGAAATAGCATCCCATCCAATCGGAACCAATATGTCTGCAATACAACTGAGAGAGAGAGGAAAAATTAATTTGTCACCATCGTCAAGTCATTTTGTTTGAATACCATTAGAGGCCTTGCAAATATAAGAAAACTGCTGATATTATCCAAAAATTTGGATGATTTTTCTAATATTTTACCCCTTAATAAATCTTTTTGCCACTTTTTAAAAAATTTTATTAACAAAAATGTCCTTAATATTATGTAAAAACTCGAAAGTGTTGAAAAGTACCCTATTTTTCTAAATTATTAAGGGTATTTTCGTCCATAAAAAAATTCAAAAAGTATCAAAAAAACATATAATTAGAAGATAAATTGAAAAAATCAAGCAAATTTTTAAAGGATAATGACATATTTCTTCTAAAACTCTAACAGAAATGGAAAATATGTAACGACACTATCCCTCGGGGAAGATCACTGTAATTAACCCTAATCTATTGCATGTAAGACGCGACACCCAAGTTAAAATGAGTTTTACATCAATCATAAAGACAAAAACAAATAAATCATGGGGCATGATAAAATAGAAAAGGGAAAAGGAGATGCAATAGAATCTGGAAGCCTGCTGCATTCGTGCCTGCATTTAGTATTATTTCAGACAAAACGGATGCAATGGCACATGACCTGACCAACTTTTCTCTGTAAGACAAATCAGTATCAAAATACAATGTAACAATGCTGTGAGTTAATACCTTTTTCAGGATAATTTACTCGATTGAAGAACGACAGGGCGTTGAACAGAACCGGGTTTTTCACCTAGTTTCCAAAGTATGTTCTCCTGCATCTGCACGTTTGATGAAGTAGTCTGCGTACTCCCGATATACACGTTTCAGTTCACATAACTTGTTCTTTTCCCTCCTTTTACTATTTGCAAATTCTAAATCCTACGGAAGAAAAGTAGATCAGACAGTATCGAATACGAAACAATGAAACCAAAAATCATACAGCAGTTGCATAATGGTGGAAACACGTCGAGATCAGAAAGAGCTCGCAGGAGGAATGTTTAAGGAGCAGAGTGAATAAGGAGATTTTTTGTCATTTTGGTAACCCCTTCAGAAATTACCTGTTCAAGCCGCTTAAAAAGAGCCGTTTTCCACTGTCAAAACCTCCGGACCACTTGAACTTCTATCCTTGTGAAGATGTGCCACTTCGAAAGCATGAAGATGGCCTGGCCAGAACCTCAATAAATTACTGTTAGCTCACCAGCAATCGGGTATATACATAAACCAAGAAAATTGAAGTTCCTAATGGATATATACACACTACTGTAAAAGATATCCGAGTATCCATCTATCCGTTTGCTTCCATATCCGAAAAAAGTAGATATATATTAATTGAATCGAAAGCAAGTAGATATATCTGCTTTGCATCCATATCCGTAGTCAGACGGACATGGATAAGGATATTTTTTATATCTGTATCCATATCCATAATATCCTTATTTGATATCCATAATAATACTAATTAATAGTTAACTAAAAGGTATGTATTAAGTTATTAACCTATAATGAGATTTCTATAATTGCTATAACACTTGTTCGGCCCAAATCCAAGTGCTTTCTCTTCTATCAAGTATCAATTCCTTTTCAAAATCAAACTTAGCCAGCCACAAAGGCGCAGATGTTTTCCTTTAATCATTCTTACAATTCTCTCGTTCTTCTCTCTTTATCGCTGTTGGTCATCTCCACGCCATCGCCGATGTATTTCACAAATTGCTTTCTCTGTTTCACCGACGCATCTCCTTCTGAAGCGACTCCATTATTCCAGATTTTGATACTTACGAGTGTTAATGCTTTTTTTTTTTTTGTTTGATGCATACTTAGAGCAACTTAGAACATTAAATTATTAAATTACTAATTTATAGCTAGCTACCACTACTAAGAACAAGACTTTTATAAATTCTATAAATTTATATTTTCAAAAATCAAATTTAGATATAAAATTTGAATATCAGGATATTCAGCAGATGTGGATGACATTCTTATCCAAATATTATTCGACGGATAAGGATGCAAAGAACGTTTTAAAATACTTGATGAATACGGATAACCATTTAAGTATACGGATGTAGTGATATCCATATCTGAATATCGAAATTGACACGCCTGATACACAAAAATACGGAGATTAACATAATCACATAAGCAAAGGACAACTAAAAATGTTACTCTTTTTCAAGCAGTTAAATCAAGAAACTCACAGATTAAAGCAACCAGGGGCTCATCAGCTGCAATCAGATTGGCCACACGAAGAAACTTTTGAACATCAAAAAACAAACTGGCAGATGCTCACCATCGTAGGGATCCGGGGCAACAATTTCCGACATGTTGGGGGAAACCAGGGAAATATTGGGAGTGAAGAGAATAGTGAAATTGCATGGGGGAAGGGCGTATATATTATTGAATCTTGGGTGCTGCATGCTGATTTGGTAGATTAATTTTCCATGTGTTTCTTTGGCTCTTTGGAGTGCTTTTTGGTTATGGGGTGTAATCTTTTTCGCTTTTGCTTCTGATGAAAACAGGAAATTGCTGTGTGCGCGTGTGTGGAGAGGGAGAAGGAAATGGGTTGGATTGAAAAGGAAAATTGGAATGAACTAATTCTTCAGAAAGAAGTAAGCCCAAAGGAGAGAATGAAAGAAATTATCAGGTAAGTGATAATTCTTTATTATTAAATCCTGATAAGTGATAAGCACTTATAATTGTGGTTTCTAGGTTGTCTTCCAACACATTAATTATGATTATTTAATCCTAAAGATCTTCATTAATTTCAGTAAAACAAAAAAGCAATTTAGCAATAAGGACCATAATTTTCACTGACCAAACCTCTAGTGAAAGGCTTTTTTTAATCTGCTTTTTATCTAAATAATCAATCAACTTTATATGTAAAAGTCTATGAAACTGAGAATTATTGGTTTCTTTAAATTGTAAAAGATTAATGGCCAAATTGCACTGATATGTGGACTTGTCAAAAGCAGCAAATGTGGAAAAGTAGTACATTACTGTTGAGCAAACTCTGTTCCTTCCCCTCTAAGAATATGAAATATGAAGGGGCTGTATTTCTTGTGGGGATTATAAATTAATGTATTAGCAGGTTCTCATACTTCTTCTCAACAAGGTTAATATATTTGTCGAATTGATTGTCGCGGATTAATTAATTACATTATGCTCGATAACATGTTATCTTACGTATTATATAACTAGTCGAGCTATGTTTAACTGTATTTACTCTCTAACTTCATCGTTATGCATTAAGTCCCTTTCTTATCTATCGGCCAATTTAATTGTAATTTCAGGTAGGCCTGTCAGAAATATCTGAATGTTAGTTCGACCGTCCGCATCAGTATTCGAAATTAGCGGCTATTATCTATATTCGAAAATATTCAGAGATAGTCGTATTCGTATCTGTTGCCTAAAATTCTGAATAGGATATAGTAGTATCCGCATCTGAAAAATATCCGCATTTACACAGAATTTTAAATATAATTATTTATATAAATAATATAATGTCTAGGTATTAAATTATATATAAAAACAAAATTTACACTATATATTAAAACTGTAGGCTATGTTGGAATATTTGAAGTGATTTCACTCATGAATTTTAATTTTTGGACATTAATATAACGAATTCATATATATGGAATAACAAATTTGGAGACCGGATTAAAATTACGGATCATGGATACAACAGTATCTTGTTCTTGTATTTGTATCTTAACTATTCAAGTGAATACCGGATATCCGAATATCCGACCGATATCTGACTGATGCGAATGGTGGCCATGGTGGGATAATATATATCTCGCCAAAATATTGGTGATCAGATTTGATGTAATAATTCTTTATACATTCACAATAATATTAGATATGTTTGATCTTGATTAGCATGATCCATATTGCCATAGGGCTCATGTTGGGTAATATGAGGACAGTCTCCAACAATCTTTCAACCATGGGATATGATCAAATATTTAAGATACGTGTTCACTGTCTAAGAAACATAATCGTCTAGCTAAAATTAATTAATTTACAACCCAAATGCAGATGAATTGTAGGATCACCATGATAATTAAGACCATGCACGTGTTGTAGTTGCAAATTAATGATGCTTACGTGTACATTCATGAACAGTGGGAATATCAAAGGGTGCTTTCACTTTGGAGTTGTGAAAGCGTTGCTTGTATATGCAAGGAAACTTTACTTGAGAAAATCGATAATATTAACTAATGTTTATATTCGGATCATTTTTTATTGGAATCTGAATTTTCATTCTCTAACCTTATTGGTCTCATCGAATTCATTCACATAGCTTCATTCAACAGTTTTGAAAGAATGGAGTAACTAGGTCGAGTGGAGTAACTAGGTCGGACTCGACCCACACAACAAGACACGGGCACTAATCATGGATTCCTAATTGAATCTAATTATAATATGGGATTGAAATGAATAATCGAGTACGGCCTTGTTGGATTCATCAGATGCGTTTACATAATTTTACCTAACAGATTGAGGAGAACGAGGCAATTGTACTAGATCTGGCATTACTCACACAAAAAGGTGCAGACCCACTAAAGTACTAGAAAATTTGAGTATTTTGGTGAAAGGCAGGATATTTAGGTAAAATAATCTATTAATTTACCCCATATCATATATGTTTTATGCCCAGCAAATTAGGTCCCAGATCCCTCTCTCTCCCTCTCTCTCTCTCTCTCTCATGTACTGAATCTAATTAAGAAATGTTTATTTGGCTTTCTTTGAAAGCTCTGACTAACCCGATCTGTTTATCATATAACACGAGATTGATAAATATTTTCACTAATCCTCCACTTTGTGTATAAAATACTATAACTAATTTTTTTTTAATGAGACCATATAAGTAGGCAATCAAATAGTACTCTTCTACTATTATAGATTCGGCCAATGAATCTTCATAACCTCCATTATTTTAATTTTTGAGGTCGATTATGGCTTAATTATGTTTATCTTGCGTATCTTTCTCTTCTTTGCCACCGACACAACCTCTTGAGTAGAGTGTCTGTAACAACAACCAGCATCATGTTGGCGTATTTCACGACAATATGAACAATGCTCCAACTCAAATTTGGACCAAATAATTAAAATCTTCAATAATAGTCCACGAACCTGAATTTATTACATTGTCCAAAGTACATGAATGGTAGGATCACCAAGTTTAGCTGTGTCCACATGGGCAATGCTTCGACTCGAAACGACATTTTTTAATTGCTGTAACTTCATTAATCAATGACAAACTCTTGGGATAGGCCTATAAATGGGGCACCTCTCCTTTGAGAGGAACATTGTGACATTTCCCACTCTATTCCTCCGTTCTTCTTAGTTTATTCTCGCGTTCGAACAAATATACATCATGGCCAGTGCAACAGCAACTGAAAATTGTCTTTTGAATCAGAGTCTTAATGACTTTAATGTCATTGAGTTCTCAAATATCGATGATTCGCTACTTATGTCTTTGCTTGAAGACTCACAAGTGGAAGAATATGGAGATGATGAGAGGTTGAGATTTGTGATTCAGTCTCTTGAAGCAGAGATTGTCAAACAAGATTCTTGTTCGGAGACTTATGATCAATCAGAGGATTGCCGATTTTCTGATGTAGGATTCGAATGGATTGATATGGAGATGGATTATGCTTCTCACAACGATGAATTAAGCAGTTATTTTATCGGTCATTATAATTTATCAGACAAGATAGGAACTATGTCTGAATTTGGAGGGATGAGTGATTATTCACATGTTTTTTGTGGGATGCCATTAATGGAAGAGGAAAACTATAGTGTAATATGGCAGTAGGCTTAGGCATTTATATGAAACTATCTGTCTGTGGATCAAAGATCAAATTGTATTTGTGTATGTGATTAGTACAGAATTTTTGTAATTCTTTGTTTCCATGACAATAACTTCAAATTACTGCATCATTTCTCACTGAATTAATAAAGTTTCCCATAAAATACTTGAGCATTCACTCTTGTTAAATATAAGAGATGATTATTACCTCAACATCCTCTTAGGTTTAGCATAATTATCAAAACACCTCTTGAGATTTGTATAATTACCATTACGTCCGATAATGTTACTTCAACTGATCGATAATTATAATTGCTCCTCCTAAAAATCCTAAAACATTACAAGTAGACTCCCTAAACAAAGGATGTAATTCTAATTATGTGTCAGCTCAGGAGCGTAATAATAATTATCCCAACCTCAAGATGTTTCGACAATTACACTGAACCTCGAGGACTGTTGAGGCAATTGCCTAAATATAAAAAGGAATAATTTAGAGTCTCATAGGAGGCTGATAAAAGCATCACAAGAAGGAATCTTCAACAAGTTGGACTAGTTTGCAATAAGAATTGCCAGCAGGAGTATTTTCTTCAAGACTGGTACGACTTTTGAGACATGCTGGCTTTTCCTTTCAATAGTGGATCCAAGAACTTGCTTTTGCCTGTATTCAGACATTGCTCTCCCACCATACTTGCATGTTACTAGTCCATTTTGATCATGTCAGACCAAACCATAAAGAAATAAGAAAAAAGTCACTTAATTTTATTTTGATCATTTTATTTTATTTTTGTCTAACCTGCATTGGATCCTTGACCTAGTGGTTAAATCGAGTACAGGGCATGTTCCTTTTTTGTTATAAAAATATTGGGATACATATTGACATTGAGGAAAACCGACACTGAAATAAAGATAGAACAAGGTCATAAACTAATCTGCAATTGAAAAGACAGGCATAAGGAATTTTCCGTATGATTGAAATGCATTGTGGAGTTGCTTTTTTCTTTGACTTGCTAATTGTATATACTTTGCTTTCCATGAATCATGTGAAGTCTACTTTACCATCAATTCAGAATTTATAATCAAGAATCATTAGAGCTCACTAGGTCATGGTTCCACGCATTTGCTAGGTTGTCTAAGAAAGGTTATTATTGAAAATATACCTCGGGCCTAACTAATTACGTATCCCAAAAACTAGTTCAAAGGTTGTGAGAATTGTTGAACACTATATGAGGAGATTTCTATTCATATACTTAACTGATATGAGACTCTAATAGTTATGTCGAGATCCTAATAATTATCCAAATTGGTCTACTTGTGTTTTGAGAAACAGTCCATCGAGAGAATCGAGTTAGTAGGTCAAATATGCTAAACAGGTCCAAACACTGAAATTAGAGGAATATAATTGGTGGTTCCAATGGCCATCCGATTCTTAAGCAATATACAGATTGGAGATATGTTTGAAGGGCTATAGGTTTTGGTTAGGGAAAGTAATAAATGTGTACTTTTAACTGATTCTGCTTTGAGTATATGAACTATGCACTTGACGAGTCATGTATCCCTAGGTGGCAGTCCAAGATTTAGACATGTTGCTTCTATTTATGGTCAAGAGGACGGGTCTTTCGTGGGTTAGTATTATCTATGGGAAAAGATGTAGATCTTGTTGTATTGTGCAAATATGAGAGTGGCGAGAGCCTCTTCGCAATTATTGGTTATTCCCACTATACTAATCACCCACCTACTACTGGGCCATGCTTCCTCGTCCACAAGGGTAATGACTTAATGATGTAATGCAATTGCTTTTGTGTAATGAACCAATTCTGAAAAAATCCCTATAAATCTGACTCTAAGGGATCGTAAAAGTTGTTCATAGCACAGCAAAGTAAATTTGTCTTAGCTTTTGTTAGAAACATGATTATGCATTCAATTATGTAACTAAAGGCCCAAAGTATACTAAAAGGTCTAAAATTATGGGCGAGTTAATAAATTGTCCTGATAGTCCAAATCATGCAAAACTAAAGTATGTGATCATAATGCTATACATAAAATGAATTTCTTTTAGAACCCATAACTAAAGTAACATGAAATAGTGTTTCTCTTTACAGTAAAAAGTTGAATTGACTAAGACACTACATACAACTTTGGTGAACCAAGAATAAAAGGTATTCTAAGCCTAAAATCATAACTTTGATACTTGGCTTCAATAGAAATTAAACCAATGTAGTTATTTCTTCTAGTAATTAAAAGGATGACAAAACTCTTTTTAAACTCCTCAATCTTGAACTTGAATTTGGAATTAAAATTGTATTAATGGCTCAGGAAACATCCTTCAACACTTGAACTAGCCGGAGATAAAGTTAGAAAGTACATGCAACTCAGCGTAATTCAACTATTTATAAAATATGTTGGCTGTTAACATTTTGGCTTTCAATTCAACAAACACATCAACAGGCCAGTTAAGTCAATGACCTGAATCGTGGAACGGGAATGTAAATTATAATGGTCTCACTTTTAAGGATATTTCATTAATCCCGTATCGAAAAGAATCTCATACAAAAAACCTATTCAAAAGAAGTATTAGAAGCTATCAATACATTAATCTATAATCCCAACAAGAAACTTACCCCTTTCATACTTCATATTCTTAGAGGGGAAGGAACGGAACTTGCTCAAAAGATTGTGCCACTTTTCCACATACGTTGCTTTTGGCAAGGTCTTAATGCATAATTTGGCAACTAATATTTTATAATTTAAAGAAACCAATAATTCTTAGTTTCATAAACTTTTGCAAATAAAGTTGATAATGACCCACAATCACTCACTCTCTAGTAAATAGCCATGAATTAAAGTGCCGTGTTCTTCTTTTGTATTAAGGGAGAAAAGGTGATTGATTACTGAGGAAAAAAAAAGCAGATTAAAGAAAGCTTTTCACCAGAGGTTTGGTCAGGGAAAATTATGGACCTTATTGCTTCTTCGCTTTACTGAAATTAATGAAGATCTTTAGGATTAAATAATCATGATTAAAGTGTTGGAAGCCAACTTAAAGACTGCAATTATATATGCGTGTTTACCAGGAATTAATTAATAATAAAGCAGAGGGTTCTTTACAGCAAGCCATAAAAGTGGCTTTCTTTCTGCATTCTGATAATAGTTTTTACTTTTTACCAATGTAAGATCTGTTATCTGTGTCCCATGGCACGGAAAGATAAAAGCAGTTCACCACAAATGGGCACTTAGATTAAATTAGTCAAAAAAAAAAAAAAATTGTAGCAAGAAAAAGTTAAGAAAAAATAATAAATAAAGGGAGATGGGGAATTTCTGCGACAGAGATTTCAATTATTCCTTTGAACTGAAAAACAGAAAAAAGAAGTAAAAAAGTTAATTTGGCTTCTAAATACTAATTGTATGCACCTTTTTTTTATTTTTTCTTTTTTTTTCAAGTTCAGGTTACACTAATGATCTTCGATAATATAATATGCATGTTTTTTATATTTATGCATATTCATACATTTTTAATAAAGCATTGTACTCAGTTTAATATATTTTCGTTTGATCTTTTAAAATATATTTTTATTATCTTAAAATATCCATTATCATCAGGCGATAGTTAAGAGTAGATATATAATATGGATATTTTAAGATAATACAAATACATTGGCTACATGATTTTACAATCAATACTACTAAAACTAATTAATACCATTTTATAATTCTACAATTGTACGAAATGTACTTATTATATTATGATTATTAATTGTGCATTTACTAAGTATGCACATGTGGCTCTAATTATTAATCATGTCCTATATAAATATGGGTTAAATATGTATCACTCTGTGTATTATCTCAAAAGAGAAGATACCTCCAATAATTTTCTTAAGATTTTAGCATATCTCTGTATATTAACACCAAACATATCCAGCAACAGAAAATTCTCTTTATGAGAGAGAGTAGTTTGAAATTTATAGTTATGTTACACCAAACATAGTGGTATTCTAAAATTAGAAAAATATAGATATATCTTCTCTTTTACAATAATATATGGGATAATAAATATATATATATCTATATCTATATCTATATATCTATATATATTTTACCTTATAAAATATGAGATATATGATGAAAATATAACAAAGTATCCAAATAAGAGAAAACCTGTTAGGTTATGCCTAGATAAATTGACACTAGTTTCACCACTTTGGATCCCCAGTTCCATTTTATATTTCATCCAATTGAACTACTCAAATATCTAATTAACAAAATAAAAATTAGAAATTAAACAATTTAGCTTATGATCTTGTTTCCCTTTTCTTTCCCTTTGTTTTTGTTTTGTTTTCTGTTTTTTTTTTTTAAGGATTTTTCTCTTTTTTCTGATAATACTTTTCTTTTCTCGCTTGCGACCAACCTGCTTCAAAGAAAATTCATCACAACATTCCTTTTCAATCCAACTCATTTCCTTCTCCCTCCCTCCACACACGCGCGCGAAGCAATTTCCTGTTTTCATCAAAAGCAAAAGCGAAAAAGATTACACCCCATAACCAAAAAGCAATCCAAAAAGCCAAAGAAAACAATTAGAAAATTAGTCTACTAAATCAGCATGCATATACACCCAAGATTCAATAATATACACATTCTTTCCCCCATGCACTTTCACTCTTCTCTCCACTCCCAGGATTTTCTTGGTTTCCCACAAGATGTCAGAAATTATTGTCGTAGAACCCACAAATGATGAGCAAAATAGAGCAAGTACAAGCAGTAGAAGACCTTATACCACAACTGATAAGAGGCCCTTCACAAGATCACTTACTTCTGGCCGTGAGCATGTCCCAGAACGCTTTGATAGTGAAAAGCTGCCAGTTACTCTGGTTTCTGAGATTCAAAAGTTTCTTCGTGTGGCTAATCAGATTGAAGATGATGAGCCGCGGGTTGCTTATTTGTGTGAGTTTCTTGATTTAACTGGTTGAAAAAGAGTAGCGTTTCTAGTTGTCCTTTGATTATGTGATTATGTGTAATGAGATTTAGATTTTTTAGTGATGGATTTCAGTGCTTTGATTCTTGAATTTTTGTGAATTTCTGTTTGTTTTGGATGATTTTGTTGTGCAGTAAAATGCATTCTTTCTTATTCTGCAACAGATAGGCAGAACTATATGTAAGTTCTCATGACACAAACAAAAGATAAACTTCTATTTACCCATGGAGGAGAATATAGGAAAGATCATTGATGTGTATCAATATAATGTGACCTTGTTCTGCAAATCTTGCTTTCAACTCTTAAGTAAAAAAGTCCTGGACTATAATATTGATATCATTCATCCTCGAAATATAAATAGACTAAGTTCTCCAAGTTTCAGGACTTCTATGGTAACATAAGAAAATCCTGGACATAGAAGTTGTCAAGTCCTTTCTACGTGTAAAGCAATTGCTCCGTTAATCTCTGTATTTGTGTGTGTGTGTGTATTAGTAATTTCAATTTACTGCAAGTGCAAGTTGCAAACACTAATTGATTGAGTTTCTGGCCAGGCCGTTTTCATGCTTTTGAAGTGGCACATGACAAGGACAGAAATTCATCTGGTCGGGGGGTTCGACAGTTCAAAACGTCTCTTCTTCAGCGGCTTGAACAGGTACAATTTCAAACAGAATATGTGAGGGTTACTAAAATGACAAAATTGGTCAGGCCATATGTTTTTCTGATTATCATAGTTTCATCCTAATGTTGTTGAGATTGAATAAAATATATTGAGTAGTCAAGCAAGCAGTATTTTGAGACTTGCCATCCTTTTTAGCCATCTGATTGAAGAGCACACTATGATGCTGATTGTAGTCTACCCACGGAATGATTCTTCTGTCGTTTCTGTAAGAAGAAAACTGAATACGCTCGCATCTGGCATTTCCTTTTCCACAAAATTTGCCAAGCAACTTGTGACGGCCCAACTTATGACTCATTATGCAATTACACACACAACTGAATGTACAGTTTGTATTGCTGGAAGACCCTTTGGACTTTTGGTGCTGGGAACTCATGATTTTGAGTCGATAAGGAGATTGTCCACTCAGATTTTTTGCATGATTTCTGTGAACAAAAATTGATCTTTTGATCTATATTCCAACAGGATGGTGCATATCTGCAACGTTATGAAAACAGATCATGTGCACTGTAAAAGGGGTTCTCTGAGCGTTTCGCGAAGTGGAAAGTTTTATTTACTTCTGGTCCTTTTCATCACCCAAAAACTATCTGCTCGTTATTTTATGTCTCCATAAAGTCAAAGCCAAAAACACGAACATGGATAATCATATTTTATGAAACGCATTTCCATACTGTCTAAGAAACACTCAATCTACTTTGCTTTCCTAGGATGAAGAAGTTACGATTAGAAAAAGGAGGGAAAAGAGTGACTTACGTGAACTCCGACGTGTATATCAGCAATACAGGAACTATGTCGACAAACATGCTGGAGAATATACTTCGGAAACTAGGTGACGGGCTCAGCTCTCCTAGACATCCTCTTGTGTTTTGATAGGATAAATTATCCCCCGTCCCCC
>JACFYI010003648.1:131086-150768 GCA_014898755.1 Handroanthus guayacan
TTTTTTTTTTTTTGTTTTTTGTGTGTGTCAATTTGCATTAGGAAGGAAATGTTGCCAACCAGCGGGAGCATTTAATTCTTCTAATTGCTAACTCCCATACTCGACAAACTCGTAAACAAGCACCAAAGGTATGCCTTCAATACTATAACTAATAAAGTTCAGGACTCCTTTTGTTCTATATTTCTTCCATCCATGTGGATTGTCTTTATTTTTTATATTAGGGAGGGGATGGAGCTGTGGATGAACTTATGAAAAAATTCTTCAAAAACTATACAGAATGGTGCAAGTTTCTGGGCAGAAATAGCTACATCCGGTGAGAATAAAATTTAATATTTCTATAGTTCGAGCTTCGTCATAATTTTACTTTTGTGGAAGCCAATAAAGCTATGTTTTTGAGATGTCATTTTGCCTTCGCCCTATAATTATGTGATATATATTTATACTTACTTGTAATAACATCTATGTACACTTCATTTTCTTATTCAGGTTGCCATATTTAAAACAGGAAGCACAGCAGTATAAGCTTCTGTACATAGCACTTTATCTCTTGATATGGGGTGAAGCGGCGAACATAAGGTTTATGCCAGAATGTCTCTGTTTTATATTTCACCATGTAAGATCATCTCTTCTTGCTGTCACTTTTCTGCCTGAAACTTTTACGGTTCTTCAGTACGCATGCTAGGAAAATTTAGTTAATATCCATAGATTTGTGAGATATAGATTGACCAAAAGCATGTTTCATTATGAAATCTAGAAAATTTTAATTGACATATATGGTTGAATTGACTTGGTGAAGTTGTCTTACCTAAATGGTTAATTGATAAAAATTACATCTATTCTCAGTGTTGACATTAGCATGATGTTTTAGGTCAAGGTATATTGTCCATCGTCAGATCTTCCACATTCCTTTTTTCTTTCCTACCATTCAACATGGAGAGTATCTTGTCTAATTCTTATGGAACTTTTTTTTTTTTTTTTTTTTGGTCAAAATGTATGCTGATGGATTGTCTCATTTTTCTTTCAAAAATGTGAAAACACACACACGAGTATGATAATGGATATTTACATATTAGTTAGTGCCTTACTTGAAAATGTGGCAACATCCTCATTACCTATTGAGTTGTGTGATAGTCCTCATTTATATTGAAACTGTGACTAAAAGAAACTTACATTTTATTTGTGCTGTGATTATTAGGACATGTGTATAAGTTTTTAAAATTTGATAAAGCTCTTCAATCATGGAAGTTTCTCCAAGTAGACCTGGTTAAGTTCTGAATTTTCATACCATGATTAATGAATATAGAAAATAATAAAAGTTGACAATTATTGAGGAATATCAACCAAGTAAAAGTGGAGTCCGTATATGCGATGTCCATGTCCCCTTTAACAAGATAGTTTGCAACTTCCTGCATGTGTGCTCTTTCAGATGGCAAGCGAATTGCATGGTATGTTGAGCGGTGCAGTGAGTTTGACAACTGGCGAAAGAGTTTTGCCAGTATATGGGGGAGAACCCGAGGCTTTCCTAAACCATGTTGTTTCACCTATATACAACGTCATACGTGAGGTACTCCGAATCTTAGCCTGGTCGACTTGTGCATCATCTTTTTGTGAATATTTCTAATTTGTCCATCAATTTACTGAAGGAAGCTATGAAAAACAGAAATGGAACAGCTGATCATTCAACGTGGAGGAACTATGATGACTTAAATGAATTTTTCTGGTAAGATTTGGACTTCAGAGATTGCCGTTGCTGATTTATGTCTTCTAATGTCGTTATATTTTTCTCGTGAACAGGTCTCCAGAGTGCTTCGAGATAGGCTGGCCCATGCGTCCAGATCATGATTTCTTTTGCATACGCCCTTCAAATGATGGCAAAATGAAGAAATCTCGAACATCACTTAAGCGTCGTAAAGAAGAGAGAAGGGATAACAATGAAGATGAAGAAATGGGGGTAAGCTAACTTCTCAAATTACACGTGAATACTGTTATTATATGCTGATTCCTCTATTAGCTGTCTCTCACATTCCAACAATCTCATTATATTGCAAAAAGATTGTACAAACATTGCCATGTCTTTTCTATGTATACAAAAAATTCAGCATATGTTGGGAAAAGTTTCTCTTAGTTTTAAATAATGAAAGAAATGTCTTCTTTCTATGGAGGTATATCTAAGCAACCATTTAGTTTGGCACAGCCAAACAAATTTATTATCTCATGTTATTGCTTCTCATTAATCTTGGTCTCTGAACTGATCGCTTTGTGGTGATCCTCAGGCCACAGTAGAAGAAGTGTGCAAACCAAAGTGGTTAGGGAAGACAAACTTTGTAGAGATCCGTTCGTTTTGGCAGATTTTCAGAAGCTTCGATAGATTGTGGAGCTTCCTTATTTTAGCCCTTCAGGTAATTCTCAGAAAACATACCACATGCTTCCCTAATACATCTGCATAGATGAACCTTTACTGTAAATTTCTCTTAGGCGATGATAATTATGGCATCCCACGATTTGGAATCTCCTCTACAAGTGTTTGACGCGACAATACTTGAGGATGTTATGAGCATCTTCATCACATCAGCTGTTCTCAAGCTCATCCAAGGTGCGTTGTTGCTTTATATATGTCTTAAGAAGCATTCATTTCATGTGATGCTTGAAGTTGATCTCTTTTCTGTATTCCAATTCACACCAACCATCCCTTTGGTCACATCGGTTTGAACTTTGAACTTAAGTTCAAGCTTTGAGAATTGCTGGAGCTTCGTTTGGTTCGAAACTCATAGAAAGCTCACCTTGAAGTTGTTATGCCAAGCTTGCAAGATTTACAGCTTGAGCTAATTCACAGTACTTTGATCAAAGCTCATCAATTTTTTAATGAAAATTATTCTCTTGTAGAATTAGAATCATCATTTGTTATCCAATCTACCTAGACAAAAACTAAATAATTTTATATTAAGATAAGAACAAGTTATCCTCTTCAACCTAAGGACTAAAAGCAGCCTCATTTATTGGACTTGCAGCTATTCTTGATGTTGCCTTCACGTGGAAAGCTAGATGTACAATGGACTCTTCCCACCGCCTAAAAGCTCTGCTGAAGATAATATGGCCAATGATATGGACAATTGTTCTTCCCATATATTATTCAAGTTCTAGAAGAAAGTATACCTGTTATTCTACACAAGCAGGGAGCTGGCTTGGAGAGTGGTGCTATTCGTCCTACATGGTAGTGGCTGCAGTTTACTTGACTGGTAATGCAGTCAATATGGTCCTCTTTCTTGTGCCTGCAGTTGGAAGATATATTGAGACATCTAATACTAGAGCATGTACGGTCTTGTCTTGGTGGACACAGGTAGAGTTCGGTTTTATCTCCTAGGACGTTATACTTTTTCTTGTTTTAATGTTCTGTTTTATGTCCTTTGGATTATTGTTTTAATGCGCTTCCCTCGGATAAATATTTCATTATACAATAGATATGGATAAATGGGACATTGTTTATTTGCTTGCAAAAGATGTAGATCTATAATCTTGGCCTTTTATGTATGACTCAGTGACATTTTCCAAATTCTCCACGTTTTGTAGCCTAGATTATACATTGGAAGAGGAATGCAAGAGGGCCAAGTATCTCTCCTCAAGTATTTCCATAATCTCTGCGCCAATTCTTTTAGTTCAATGTGGTTTTTGTGTGTGTGTGTGTGTATGTGTGTGTTTCTTTCTTTCCCTTTTTTAATTTTTTTTTTATTTTTTTGCCCCCCTTCCTTACGAATGCCTTTTATTTGGTGTTGTTTTAGGTACACAATGTTTTGGGTGCTGTTATTGCTAAGCAAATTATCATTCAGCTATACATTTGAGGTGAAATATACTTCTCTCTCTCACAAATAAGGCACGTTGCAAGCACTGTTTATAGCCTTAGACAAATCCCTTTCTGTTATTTGTAAATACTTCCGCCTTACGAATTTTAATCAAAACATTTTGCCCTTTGGCAAAATCAAGATAAGAGCTAACTGTCGAAACACCATGTTTCTTTGCTTCCCTGAATGCACAGCAAAAGGGCTGAAATTATGATGAAACCATAAATATTAGAAATCTCAAACTCACTAGGGGCAAATAGTTTGCAGAAAATGACACTGTGTATGGAAGCTGGTTTATGAAATCACCTCTTTTATTGAGGTGAACTATATTAAATTCTTGGAATTATATGTTCCTAATATGGTTACCATAACGTGAGGTAGACTCATGAAGGTAAATATATGTACATGTTACGGCATTTGCAGATAAAACCACTTATAGCGCCAACAAGACAGATCATGAGGATCGGGGTTAAAAACTATGACTGGCATGAGCTTTTCCCTAAAGGTAATTCTTTTAAGAACCTGACATTGTATAGATCAAATTTGCAACCTAACCTTTATATAACGTCTTATGTGAATTTTCAATATTTAGTTAAGAGCAATGCTGGTGCCATTGCAGCCATTTGGTCTCCTATTATCCTCGTAAGTATCTACAAACAATACCAGTGTTGAAATATCTGAGATGAATCTAATACTCTTTCTTACGAGCTTGCTAAGAGAATTTTCTTTTAAACCATTTTCAGGTGTATTTCATGGATGCGCAAATATGGTATTCTGTTTACTGCTCTGTCTTCGGTGGAGTTTATGGGATTTTGCACCATCTTGGTGAAGTAAGCCTCGTTTCTATCTTTATCTCTATCAATGCCCCATATGAAGTAAAGTGCTGATATTTTGAATCATTTTGGTTTGTAACAGATTCGTACACAACGAATGTTGAAAAGTAAATTTGAGACTTTGTACTCAGCATTCAATGATTGCCTTATACCTCCCCAAACGAAAGAGAAAGAAGGAATCAAAATGTGGCTTTGCACCCCTGCATTTCTGAAGGTTTCTGTGATATTAAATAAACTTGTAACTCCTATGCTTTAGTGCTGCAGTCTTAATAAGATTCGTTTCAGGCTTTAGAGAACAAGAAGGGAGGAGTCCTGAAGTTTGCCCTTGTATGGAACCAAATTATAAGTAGCTTTCGTGAGGAGGACCTTATAAGCAACAGGTTGATAATGCTTCACCACCTCTTTTCTTTTGGGTTTTTCTTTTCTTTCTCTCTCTTTTTTTTTTTCCTTTTTATTTTTTTCCTTCCTTCTTTGTTTTTCTGATTTTAGCTTATCTTAGTTGAAAATAAAATGACATGTAATGTTAGCATGTGTCGGATACAGGGAAATGGATTTGATGAAAATACCTGTCTCATCTGAATTAGCTACTGGTGAAGTCCATTGGCCTGTGTTTCTGTTGGCAAATAAGGTAACGTACACAAAGTACAAACTTGTTTTTACAATCTGCTTCAATCGAGATCAAAGTTATTTAAGTGTCTTTTTTTGTTTACAGTTGTCAACAGCTGTTAGCATTGCTAGAGATTTCGTGGGGAAATACGACAATCTCTTGAAAAAGATTAAAAAGGATAACTATATGTACTTGGTTGTAACTGAATGTTACGATTCACTTAAGTTCATCTTGGATTTCCTTGTGGTTGGTGAAATGGAGAGAAGGTAGAGTATGGCTATTCATTTCAGAAAATCAGTTTTTATTGCCGTTCACAAAGCTGTATGTTATTCCCCGACTTCACTTTGGCTTATCTGCTTTTCAGATTTATATTCAATATATTTGAGGAAATAGAGGAAAGCATTGGACAATCATCACTCCTCAACGATCTAAATATGACTGAGTTAGCAGCTTTACATGCTAAATGCACCGAGTTGGTCGAGCTTCTGGTAATTTCCATGTTCAAACTTTCAGTTCATGTCCAAGTAAAGGTTAAAAATTTGCCATCCAAACTTTTGTCGTTTTTATATTTCACCATCTAAACTTTCTCTAATCACACTTTACCATCCAAACTTTGCAAAAAAATTCACTTATCCATATATGTCGAATTTTGGCGGAATATTGTGGAATCTTCCATTGAGATAGTCCACTGATACTTAAAGGTTACTTCTGTCTTTCAAAATATGTTTTTTAGTTTTATGAATTTATGAAATTGGAAAGACACATAGGACAAAAATACCCGTTAAATAAGTATCGGTGGGAGCATCTCGATGGAATATTCTACTGGAAGTGAACATATATGGTTAGTGAAATTTTTCACAAAGTCTGGATGGTAATCTGTGACGAAAACGTTTAGGTAATGAAGTGTCAAAACGGTCATACGTCAGATGACAGACTGTTTTTTCTTCTGTAGTTCCACGGGAGTACTGACACGTTATTTTTGTTAAGGTTGAGGGAAATGAAGATCATCATTATAAAGTTGTGAAGGCGCTTCAAGACATGTTTGAGCTTGTAACAAATGATTTGTTTATAAATGGCTCCAGGTTGCTGTGCTCCAATCATTTTGTAAAATCGAAGGTTTCAAGTTTGTCTTGTTATGTCAGCTGTGCTTTCTATTGACGTGTTACATATTCATTCTTGATGCATTAGAACGCTGGATTTACTGCATGCTCACCAACAACTAGAGGAAGACCCAACTGAATTCTTCAGCTATTTAGAGCCAGAATTATTTGCTTCAAAGGATTCCATTCATTTCCCATTGCCAGACTGTGGTAATCTCATGGAGAAGGTACCTTCATTTAATTCGTAAAACTACAGCTTTTGGTCGATATATTCATATCCATCTAAGTCTATTTAGATGTTAACACCTTATTCATTTAAGGAAAGTAAATGAAAACAACATTTTTTGGGTGACAGGTTAAGCGTTTTCATTTGTTGCTTACCGTCGAAGATAAAGCGATGTATATACCGTCAAACCTGGAAGCTCGAAGGCGGATTTCATTTTTTGCTACTTCTCTCTTTATGAATGTGCCTAAAGCTCCAAAAGTGCACGATATGTTGTCATTCAGGTGCTTTCTCATTGTAAATTTTTCTCTATATTTTGATATTTTATGGCCATATTTTCCTATTGTGCTATTCATCTCTGCATTTTGATATAGAATGAAGAAAAAAGAATCTAATCATTTCAAGCTATAGCACTTCTTTTTCCAAATTATACTTCCATTTGTATCTGCTGAAGTTGCTATGCTTGAAATAAAGGGATAATTACCTCAATAGCCCCTGAGGTTTGATCAAATTACAAGAGCATTTCATGTGGTTTGAGAAAATTACAATAACATCCCCACTACCTCCACTGCTAGTTTAGCTGATGGAAAACTTAACTGAGCCATACTTGTGGTCTAGAAAATTACAATAGCAACTCCTTGTAATTGAAAACATTACAATAGCACCCATTGCAGGAGGATGTGTTAATTGTAATTTCCAAACTATATCTATACTTCAATAATTTTCCACCACTTGAATTAACGATAGAAGATGGTGTTGTAATTTTTCAAGCCACATGGAATACGAGATAATTATCCCTGAATGATATGGCAGTGAAATGGATTTTAAAATTGTGAGCATCCAATATATGATTCATCAACATTTGTTGTCATCACCTTGTCGATCCTCCATTATTACAGTGTTTTAACTCCACACTACATGGAAGAAGTCAAGTTCTCGAAGGAGGAGCTGCATTCAAACAAAGAAGGGGTTTCCATTAGCTTCTATATGCAAAAGATATTTCCAGGTTGTTATTAAAGAGAATCAAAAAAGTAAAAAAGATAAGAAAAAAAGTACAATATTCTTACATAATGACCTTGAGTTCTCCCACTGAACTCCTCGTTTCCTAAATTCTCTCAGATGAGTGGGAAAATTTTCTGGAGCGCCTCGGAAGTGAAAAGCTGGATGGCACCACTGATGATATCAATGAGGAAGATCTAAGAGATTGGACTTCTTTTCGAGGGCAAACCTTAAGCAGGACCGGTGAGTCGTAAAATAAAGTTTTGGAATTTTACTTTCTGTAAAAAAGATGATAGTTGCATCTGATATATAACATTAATTCCATTTCTTTTGTTCTAAACAGTTAGGGGGATGATGTATTACCGGAAAGCCCTGAAATTACAAGCTTTTCTTGACATGGCTGGGGATGATGGTTTGTTTCATTAACTATTACATTCCAACTGTCACATAATCTTTTGTCCTCTTATATCCTTTTAGTAACTTCAGGAGCCAGTTTGATACTACTTAGATAGTCAAAACTAATTCATATTATGTAATATGCTCACCAGATATTCTTCAATATTTCGATACCATCGATAGGCCAAACGACACATTATCAGCGCAACTTGATGCCTTAGTAGACATGAAATTTACTCATGTTGTTTCATGTCAAATGTATGGAGCCCAGAGAACCTCGGGAGACCCTCAGGCTCAAGACATCCTTGAGTTGATGATACGGTAATTTCTCATTTGGGAGATAATTTGACAATTTTCAGTTTATTGCAATATAAATCTCGGGAGGTGATTTTGCGTGTGCATCAATTGTTCATAGCTACCCCTCTTTGCGTGTTGCTTATGTCGAGGAGAAGGAAGAGATTGTCAACAACAAGCCTCAAAAAGTTTATTCGTCTATCCTAGTCAAAGCTGTCAATGGTTTTGACCAGGTAATTATTTTAAGGAGATATAAGCAAGACATAACTAATGCTTTTCTCTTCCAAATACATGAAGTTATAGAATATAGAACAATGTCTGTCATATAATGTAATATTTTGAATTGTGCTTGTCCTAATAGTAGTTTTTTGCAGGCGATCTACCGTGTAAAGCTCCCAGGATCACCGAATATTGGAGAAGGAAAACCTGAAAATCAAAATCATGCGATAATTTTCACACGTGGTGAAGCTCTTCAAGCAATTGATATGAACCAAGTATACTTAATTCTTTTCCTTTTTCCCCTTTCCTCAACTTTAAGCTTTTACCCGAAAAAAAAAAAAAACAAAAAAACAAAAAAACAAAAAAAAACAAAAAAAACTTTAAGCATTTAGGTGTCCAATATTAGTCCATGAATATCATCGTAATGACAATGTTCATGCAGGATAATTATCTTGAGGAAGCCCTCAAAATGAGAAATCTACTACAAGAATTTCTGCGAGTTCAAAGAGGGAGCCATCCGACTATTCTTGGAATGAGAGAACACATATTCACAGGAAGGTGAGATCTTACGCATTTTGATGTCAAATGTGCCATATCATAACATAAAAAACTGGAGGAATTAAGTTCTAAACAATGAGCATATGTTTATATATATGCAAACACTTATTCACAAAAATGTAGAATTAAATAGATTATCATTAAAAGATCAAAGTAAAATGAGTGCGAATTGATTTATAAATTTATACATTATTATGCTTTGACCAAATCAAGTAGTTTCACATGCTTAAAATTGATTTAATACACTTCTGTTTTCAACTATTTATTACTATACTCGATTTTCTCGGGTGTAATAAAATGTGAATCACATCAGAAGGATGAACAAAGAAAGAGAAAGAAATGAGAATATCTAATTGTATAATTATGGTATAGAATTTTGATGACAGACTGAATTTTGTTCTATTCCAGTGTGTCCTCCTTGGGTTGGTTCATGTCCTATCAAGAGACCAGCTTTGTCACAATTGGACAAAGACTACTTGCAAATCCACTAAGGTAACTGATTGTCTGTAACTCATCTTTTTAACTGAATTTATACGAAAATATGTACCTAAGTTTGCCTATTTTCATTTATAATGCAGGGTGAGATTCCATTATGGACATCCAGATTTATTCGACAGGATATTTCACTTGACTAGAGGCGGCATAAGCAAGGCATCAAAGACCATAAATTTAAGTGAAGATGTATTTGCAGGTACTAATAAAAATTCTGGTAATTATTTTACAAAATAAAGATCCTTTTTCATTTGCATTTGTAAGGTAAACTGATACTGCCCAGGATTCAATACTACATTACGGCGTGGATATATTACCTATCATGAGTACATGCAAGTTGGCAAAGGCCGTGATGTTGGATTAAACCAAATTTCGAAGTTTGAAGCGAAAGTGGCAAATGGGAACAGCGAGCAAACTCTTAGCCGCGATATACACCGTCTTGGGCGTCGATTTGACTTCTTCCGGATGCTTTCTTTTTATTTCACGACCATTGGCTTTTACTTTAACAGCTTGGTAAGCTTTCTTTCTACAACTTCACAAATGTTATTTTCTTCTTTCTTCGTAAATGCGCTTAACTAATAATTATTTGAGTCACATTTGATGTACAAATGCCAGAAGAGTCCTTTAAAACGCTTTTTGATCTCTGTCTCTGCAGATATCCGTTATTGGAGTGTACGTATTCCTCTACGGACAGCTATACCTGGTTCTTAGCGGTCTTCAAAGAGCACTTCTTCTCGAGGCGAGAATAAAAAATATAAAATCTCTCGAAACAGCCTTGGCTTCTCAATCGTTCATACAACTTGGGCTCTTAACCGGCTTGCCAATGGTTATAGAGATAGGACTTGAAAGAGGATTCCTTAACGCCCTTAAAGATTTCATTCTCATGCAACTCCAGCTGGCTGCTGTTTTCTTTACTTTCTCTTATGGAACAAAATCTCATTACTATGGGCGAACAATCCTTCACGGTGGTGCTAAATACAGACCCACAGGACGTAAAGTGGTGATTTTTCATTCAAGCTTCACCGAAAACTATAGATTATATTCACGGAGCCACTTTGTGAAAGGGTTCGAGCTTCTCCTTCTGCTAGTCGTTTACGATTTGTTCAGACACTCATATCAGAGCAGCATGGCTTACGTGCTGATAACATATGCGATCTGGTTCACGTCAATGACTTGGCTCTTTGCACCGTTTCTGTTTAATCCGTCGGGATTCAACTGGAGCAAGATAGTGGATGATTGGAAGGACTGGAACAAATGGATCAAGCAGCAGGGTGGAATAGGAATTCAACAAGATAAAAGCTGGCAGTCTTGGTGGATCGAGGAGCAAGCTCATCTTCTTCACTGTGGAATCACTTCTCGGCTTATAGAGTTACTTCTTTCACTAAGATTTTTCCTTTACCAATATGGTTTGGTCTATCACCTCGACATATCCCGACAGAACAAAAACTTCATCGTCTACGTGCTCTCATGGATTGTCATAGTCATCATTTTCCTCCTACTCAAGGTAAATTCCTCTGCATTCTTTCTTTTTTATGTTGTTACCAAACCACAGGATGTAATTCTGTAATTACGTCAAACATCAGAGGATGTCTAGGTAATTATCCTTTTTTAACAAGTTGCGCTCCAGCTGAGCTTTATATCTTATCAAATGAAAAAATATTCTCAGTTTTAGTTTGTTATATTCAATGAATTGAGCTCGGATGAGCTTTTAACGACCGATCTCAAGTCAAGCATAAGTAGCATCATGACAAAAACTACCACCTTCTTGCCCTTTTCATAACACACTACCCTTGTTTAAATCACTCTATGCAGATAGTGAACGTCGGTAGACACTACCTTAGTGCCAACCATCAGCTGGCATTCCGGCTATTCAAAGCCTTTCTCTTCCTCGGCATTTGGGCTACAATAATAACGCTATCACTCATCTGTGATCTATCTGTAAGGGATTTAATCGTTTGTTGTCTAGCTTTTCTTCCCACCGGCTGGGGCTTGATATTGGTAAGTCCAAAATAGTTCATACTCTACTGTCTTTTTAGCTTTCTTGTCTCATCTATTGCTTATGTTCAGGTTGCACAAACTCTGAGGCCTAAGATTGAAGGAACTGGATTATGGCACTTCACTTGGGTTTTTGCCCGGGCTTATGATTATGGCATGGGAGTGGTTCTTTTTGCACCTATAGCCGTATTAGCTTGGCTACCGATTATTTCAGCTTTCCAAACACGCTTTCTCTTCAACGAAGCGTTCAGCAGAAGATTGCACATTCAGCCTCTTCTTGCTGGAAAGAAGAAACAAAGATCTTGATGTGGTTAAGGTTGTTCATCCAGTTATTCTTGTACATGCATACAAGGAAATTTCATTGTTATAGTGTTGAAAAGGGATGTTGTTAGGATTAAAGAATGTTGTATAATTCTTGTGAAATAGGAAAGGAACAGTGGAATAAGGTTTAGAAAGTCATTGTGTATTTTATATTCTTTATATAAAAAAGAGAGGGAGAACTTGATATATGTTTTTCTTCTACCATGAATTGCTTTTTACCCAAAGTTTCCCAACTCTTTTATTGGTTAGCTTCAAAGTTGGCAAGGGTTAATTACATACATCAAAATGGTAAGTTATCAAATCTTTGCTTCTTATTTCTAAAATTTTCGATACATTCTGTAACGATCAAAACTCCTTAATTGGATAAAGGCGTAACCAAGACGAATAGGAATGGAATAAATCTTGAGATATGGTGAGAATTTGCAAGAAAAGGAATTTTATTGATATTTTTGCAGAAATCAAATACAACTCAACTCTTAAGAATTTCTCGATGATTTGGGGAAGAAGATAATCCCCCTATTTAAAGGTTCTGTTACTAACACCAACTACAAACAAAGGGCCATGCTGGCCCAAAGAAATACAAAATAAAAGACCCAACATCAAAATTATAAATGGCCCAAAACTTCTAAAATACAATAGACTAATAATGATTCTTCAACTCAACACGTTTTTGCTAAAAGCATGCCTCTTCACCAGCTGTTGCAAGAGCAACTTCATCTTCTCATTCCAACAACCTTGTAACCATCTTTTCTTCCAATTTCCAAGACATCATTCTATATTTCTTTTTGGCTCGTTACACATTCTTTCTGAAAATTTCCCATTGTTTCAACCCTAAACACTATACGAATTACTGGAGCAAGTCATTTTCATGCCAAAATATACTAATGATTGTTAATCCATTCCATGCGTAAAGGATCATGTTAAAAAATATGTAGAAATGATTATATTTTTAGCTTAAATGGTCATATTATCAATCTAATAACCATGTGACAACAACTATAAAAGTTTTATTATTTTCTTCCAATTTAACTGTAAGTATATTACATGTACTTCCCTCCAAGTTATAAGATCTCGTAAAAAGTATTTTAGCCATAAAAGTACAAAGACTTATCGGTCAAGGGCAAAATAGAAATTCTACTTAATCTTTTGCTAACATTGGCATTTTTCACCCAAAACCCTAACCACGGATAATTTAATAAATGTTTGAGCATTTTTCCTTCTATTTCCAAAGCTTTTTAAACTCCTGAGTTTCGGAGTAATGGTGCTCTGCCCTCATTTGTGATTGTACATCAGCCCTCATTCATGATTGGGCGTTGATACGCTGAGGACCTATTCACTTCTTTATGGAAAAAAACACTCGGAAATGTGTGCAAGGCAATGAGATACACTGGGGCAGGAGTGCCAATCTAACGCGCGAGAGCGCGCAAGCCTCTCGAATGCTAGCTCAGATTTTCGATTGTCATCTGTATCTGTATCTGTATTCGTATTCGTTATGATATCCTGATCTTCAAATTTTATATTCAAAATTTATTTTAGAAAATATAAATTTATAAAATTCGTAGTACTTATGAATTAATAAATTAACAATTTAACATTCTAAATTATGAAATGAGCAAGCGTATTTCAGAATACAAACAATGTTGTTGGAGAAATTGAAAAGGACAAGGTGACGATAATGTGCAACAAGCGACCTTTAAATAGATCGGGAATAGTATGGGGATGGCCAAATTGGCGATGGCGACAAAGAGAAAAGAACGAGAGAGGGTCAAGAGCAGCAATGAGGATTTTATTGTACATAAAAAAACGTATAGAAGGCTAGAAGTAATACAAGTATATTGAAAATTAGGATCTGCTTTCTAATTAACCTTTGATTAGTATTATTCATATGTACTGCTAAATATATATTACTAGACGTAAATATGAGAATATCCTTTTTAGAATAACTCAATATGTGAATATCATATTCATATATTCTATATGGATGCAATTAGTGGATATCTACATATTCAAATAAATTTTTATCAAAATACAAGTATTGCAAGTTCAGACATAGAAATTTAATATATATATATATACATACACTTATCCAAATACGAATGTAGATATGTCAGTTCATTTTCCAATTCGATTAATATCCATTTTTTCTGAATAGGGAATAGGACGGATAATCAAATATTTTTTCAAAGGTCTACATTTCAATTGCATCTCCGCTAAGCAATTTGCATTACATTGTATGCCATTAGATTTTTTTTTTTTGAGAGGATACAATTATTACATCTAACTCTTAACGTCAATATATCAAATCAATAATATTCTAAATCAATACTTAATAAGAAAATATCTAACCAATCTACTATAGAATAGAAAATCTAATCAAGCTACTATTCAGTAGAATAACATGCTCCACACATATTCTGGAAAAATCGAACTCATAATCATCAAATCACGAGACCTCCCGCTAACCAATTAGGCTAGGGTCATCGGCGCCATTAAATTACTAAGTATGCGGGAGGGCCATGATTTTTTTGCAGGCGCAAGAGAAACTTGCCTGGTTCACACAAGGATCTGAAATCAGGTCAACCAAACAAGCACAGATATGATTCAACAAAGGTTCCAACCTACAGATATCCAACATACATACCATTCAACAAGTTAGGAATCAGTTCATACATTCCCAAGTTTAGATTACTAACAGTGTGTGATTTTGCAAAAGTATGTATTACACCACACCACTGCCTTCACAAAAAAGATGGATAAAATTGCTTAATTCAGAGACACGTATTAGGATTGCAGACGTCCATTCAAGAGCAACTGAACAAACCGAGCCCTGGCCTCTTTATCCATACCCCAGAATATATCCATATCCACTTTATTGTTCGCAAGATGATGAGTCGCAAGAACTAAGTCATCTAGAGACAACTCTGGAATCTCTGCCAGAGCTCCATACAATCCAATTCTCGCTGACGAGTCAGGATCAGACATTACAGTTTGGGGTGGTGGTGATTGCGTCAGCTTGTCAGCGAGATCCGAAAGCACTGATGATGTGCTCTCCATCCACTTCACCATCAAAAGTTCAATGTCAGACGTTGTTGTTTCATAACTCTTCCGCTTGCTAGAAGTTGACGATTTTGGTTGAGTAACAGAGTTAGAGCTAGAGCTAGAGAGTGCTTGTCTATCCATACGAAGATTGCTAGTACAAGCTTTATCACTGAATTCAACAGTTTCTGTCAAATGATTAGATTGGTCAGGCATCTCTGAGACGAGGCTCCTTCTTCTGGGAGCTCTAAATCGTCTACGAGGACGTTGTTGGCGAACCCATAATAAGCATGCGTACAAACACATGCAAACAGTATTCCGAAACAAAAATGCAATAAGCCATATCAGAATACGGATTTTAGTCCTCCTATCCATGTCATCTCAGTGTCATACAACCCTAAAAACATGGCATTATAATCGTTTCAGGATCAAGTGATATATATAGGGAAATGACACGAGAAAAACACATGAAAACTTCATGCAAGTAATCAAAAAAACAAACCAAGAAGCGGAAAATACCTCAAAACAAACAAATACCTTCATTATAAAAGCACCCAACATCCCAATATCACAAATCTATTTTAAGGCCAGGTCATAAATCAAGGTCGAACAAAAAGAATTGGCATAGAAAACCACAAATATACCTATTGCAGCACGATTGGATCCAAAAAAAAGAAAAGAAGAAAACAACATGGGATAATTGCCTCAACACCCCTGATGTTTGGTAAAATTGCCAAAACACTCCCTAAGGTTTGGATAATTACTATTACACTCCCTACCATTAGTTGAACTTGCGAATAATTACCATGGTAATTATACTCCCTTAAAATTCTGAAATATTACTAACAGACCCCCTTATTTGTGTAAGTGTAATTTTGCATGAACTTAGGGGTATAATTATAAATATGCACCATGTTGAACTAGTTATAGGGGTGTACAGACAATTATCCAAACCTCAGGGAGTGTTTTGGTAATTATGTCAAACCTCAATGGTGCTGAGGTAATTATTCTAAAGAACATTAAGGCATAACCATATAAATTTGTTCATGAATATCCATCAGGCTGCCCATTCCCAAGGAGATACAACAATCGTTTAGCATAAAAAAGTGTCCGACCGCAGTAAATATGCAAGTACAGTTTTAACTCATTTCGTCCATTGACACTTGTCTACAAATACAGGAACAGCTATCAATAGTTCATCACGTAAGAACCAAAAATATTGTGGTCCAACACGTCGCGATTAGGGGAGAAAATCTTTCTCAAGATTATCAAATGCAATTCCACGCTAGAAACTGTGGAAATCGAAGTTATAGACTCAACCAGGGTAGTGTATGGGTCCTGGATATTTGCCACGGAACATTCTTTGAAGAAAAAGAATCAGTACCTTGCTTAGTGAAATTGATTCTCGTCACAGAAAATGGTTGCGCCGCTGAAGTGATATCCTTGCACTGCCAATCACTTCTCCGCCGCTTGCTGCTGAAGGGCTAGGGCGAAATCGAGAGCGTTGGGAGAAGTGAATTTGGGGGAAATGACGTTGGCGGGACATTTTGCTGCTGAGGGAGAGGTATTTGGATACCTCCCTAATCCCTCCTAGACTTTCATATCAAACATGGACTAAAATTCAATATTCTACACAGTGAAACCCATATTATTTAGTTTTTTTGTTTCTTCGTTTTTTTGCTTCCGAAATTTCAAACTCGCTCAAAATCTAAAATCAAAATGTAGAATAAGTCACGTTCGTCCAAATCTAAGTCGTGTGCATTAGGATCACAAGTTTGTCTCTACTGAACCTATTCAAACCCATATACTGTAGTTTATTTTTGTAACACTTCATAAAAATAGATTTTTCACAAAGTTCTTTGGAATAGAAGTTAAGAAGTTGAATATTTATTGACAATATTCATTAAATTGAAGCTCTTATCTTTAAATTCAGTGCTTTAATAATAATGTGGTTTCGAAATATCTGCAGTAGAAGTCTTTTTCTTTTTTTTCTTTTTTTTTGTGTTGATTCGTAACACAGTTCTGTAGTAGAAGTCACATCAACAATTTTACGAAGAAAAAACTTCGAATTTATGCAGGCGGGAGGAGGGAAGTTCATAGGTCGGGTTATTATCCTACAATTTCCCCCCCTAGTTTTTCATTTCCTCCATCGTCTTCTTGTACCCCAATTTCCAATTCTGCCAAATGGAACGATGATCTTCCTGCCATATCTCGTTTACAGACCTAAATTCCGGCAACCCATCTCTCAATTTCCATTACTTCGCTCAATTCTCCTCTCAAGATTCGATCTTTCACTCCCTTTCCATCAATTTGCCCCTTCAAAACCTCGCCAAAAACCCTCTCCTGAAAACGATAACCACAACTATCCCAATCTCCTGAACCACAAAGACTGGTTAAGCCCACCTGAAGTAATCAGGATTTTCCAAAACCTCAAAGACCCTAATTTCGCACTTCCACTTTTCACACAGCTCTCAAGCCGCAAAGACTACAAGCCCAATGAAGCCCTTTACACCACAGTCATCAATAAGCTCGCACTTGCCAAGAACTTTGATGGGATCGAGACCCTCATGCAGAGAATCAAGCTTGAGCGGAAATGCCGTCTTTCTGATGGGTTCTTCCGAAATGTGATCAAGATTTACGGCCATTCTGCTGGTAGAATTAACAAAGCAATTGATACTCTTTTTGATATGCCGAATTACAAGTGCTGGCCCAGTGTGACAACGTTTAATTTCGTGTTGAATTTGTTGGTTTCGAGTAAGCAATTTGAGATCGTACATGAGGTGTACATGGGGGCTTCAAAATTGGGTGTGGAGATTGATGCTTGTTGCTTGAATATAATCATTAAGGGGCTTTGTGAGCGTAGCCAGATAGAGGCTGCCTATAAGGTGCTCGACGAATTTACTGAGCAAAATTGTAGGCCTAACGTGAGGACCTTTTCAACTATAATGCATTGCCTATGTGAGTGTGGCCGTGTGGACGAAGCTTTTAGTTTGTTGGAGAGGATGGAGATGGAGGAAGTGGATCCAGATGCAATTGTGTTTAATATATTGATATCGGGATTGAGAAAGCAAGGGAGAGTGGAAGAGGGAGTTGAGCTTTTTGACAAGATTATGCTCAAAGGATGTAATCCAAATCCAGGGACTTATCAACAGGTGTTGTATTGCTTGCTAGATGCAAAGAAGTTTAACGAGGCAAAGTGTTTCATGGGGAGGATGACAGACAAGGGCACAAAGCCAAGCTTTGAGTCTTACAAGTTAGTTATACAAGGCTTCTGCGGAGACAATCTTGTGGAAGATATGGAATGGGCATTGAAGCAAATGGTGGGGCACGGATTTGTCCCAAAGATGGGAATGTGGAAGCAAATCATTGAGTGTGTACTCTTTGATAAGCACAGTGTCTTTCCTATAAGGGAAACGATGGGAAGTGGTCCAATGGAGGGTTTTGAATATCATTGAAATGATACTATAGTTTGTGGTATACAAGATTATTTGCGAGCATTACGTGTGCAGTATCATGCTGGCATCGTGAAACTCATCCATTGGAGCAACTGGAATAAGATGAGAAGCTGTGTACAATTAGACACCATGTCGCAGAGCAGCTGGTATGAGAGTTGCTACTACACGATATGAAATTAAATACAGGGGATCTTCCATGTGAGATATTCAAGATAGATTACGGATGCAGGTTGCAGTTAACTTTCTGCAAGCATCAGTCCATTTGCTTTTCACTGTGGAAACTGCCTTTTTAACGTATTCTAAGTGCCTATTGTTCAGGAATACTTCTTATTTCTATGGGATGTTGTCTAAATTTACTTCATCTGGGGACAGTAGACAGATGAAAAACAAGTCTTGACTGATAGATGGCCATATGTGGAATCTGCCGGTTGCAAAGTTGCCAATGTTATGACTAAGATGTCATACGGTTCAATAATATTTCTTGCTGCAGGTTGACAGTTTGCTTTACTTCTTTCTTGGTTCGGGATATTGTCAATGTTTGCTTCACTTAATCTGAAGCACCAAAAAAATTAAGTTGGATGTCTGTTTTTTAAAATCTGCGGAGCTGTTGAATTCTGCAACAATGTTTAAGAAAAGGGGTGATCTTGCAGATTCAAACCAAGATTGAACATATATCGAAAAACCATTACTGATCAACCATATGAGAAAGTTGCAATACACAAGTATACAGTAGTTTTCTACTTTCTCAGATTTACATAATCCGAAGCCTGAACCCTTTAAACATATTTACTTTTCTGGTACAATCTTATTTAAGGAGACAACAAAAGATAGTATGATTTTGCCTAATCCTGCACCAACACTACAGCAAAACTATACACACATTGCTAGCAGTAAACCAGCCTACTACTTGGCTTCTGACTAGGTCCTCCGGAGTCTAAATGGTATTGTCCACAACCTTCAAAGAATTATTATCAGTCTGGATTATATTATCTGTAGACTTGAAAGAACTGTTACTAGAGAGAGTTGCCGTCTGGGTACCTTCTTCCGACTTGGAAGAATTATTATTATCAGAAACCTTTGCTGGACTGGAAAGAGACGAACCTGAAATAACCAAACCAGTTTCTGCCATTGGAGTCCCTGCAGATGCCGACAAAGACTCATCATCAGAAGAATGTGGCTCCAAAATTGCATCTTTATCTGTTGGGTCAGCCTTGGACTTTCTGGAGGCTTTCCGAGAAAGTGCAAACTTTAAGGTGCGAGCGGATTTTTCAGCGTGTTTCAAAATGCTCTTCGCCATATCCTTCACGTGCCCTTGATG
>JACFYI010003648.1:163840-183533 GCA_014898755.1 Handroanthus guayacan
AAGAAGAATAGTTAATTACTCCGAATAGGTAGCATTAATTCTGATATTGACTTCCAATTGAGGTGAGCAATTGGAATTCTAAGATTGTGGAATTCTTACAAAGGGTTCATTCTTATTATTTTCGTATTATTCACGTTCTGACCATAACATTTTTTATAGCATCCTAGGCTGCGGCACATGTTTTGCACAATTCTTTCATAGAAAAGGGGAAAACACAGAAAAGAACTATGCAATAGTCGGCCACAATGTCATACATGTTCAAGTCAGAATTTTAATAAACAAAGATATATACAAGAATACACACACACACACACACACAAATGTTTTAGTATTGTGTACAAAATATAGAGTAAAATACATACAATTCTCTAGCCTATTCGGTCATTTATATTGTGCTTCCTAATCGTTACAAATGTCCATTTAATATTCTAATTTTGCAAAATGTGCATTTTGGCCCCTTATACCAATCTAATCGAATATATAAGAAATAATACTTATTTTTATCCTTCACTTGTCTTCATTGTAATTTAAATGAGGATATTTTAGTCATTGAGCAAGCTCTTTTTTTTGTATTTGTACAATTGACCTCAGTAAAAGCATGTACAAGAATATATATATATATATATATATGTACACACACACATACATGTGTACAAGTGAGCATAAGTTTTCGATTACTAAATACAAATTTGTGTTGGAAAGATGATCAAGACGATGATTTAGATTAAACTCAAGCTCGATAGAAGCCAATTTTAAAGTTGAATGAGATTATTTATGAGAAAATTGTAGGCGTTAACCCATAATTATATAATTGCAATTTAGAATTGAGGTACCCTAATTATTTTTTTGGACAAATTTATAATTGTTCCTAACAATGAAAATTCATATTATAACTTAAGCATTGAAGGAAGTTTTGTCTTGAAAATATTCCGCACACGTAACGTAGTTATTTACACAAACTTGATTGAAAAGAGAAAGTTCGAAACAAATTTATAATAAAGTGGGAATTAGACATGCATCACATATACATAATAATTAACACATGTATATGTATTATTATATATTAAGATGAGAAATGGGATAAAACATGGAAACAAGAAATTAATACAGCCAAACAAGTGGACAATTAACTAAAATGTAAAATCACTTAAAGAAACCTACTACTTTCCTTCGGTTGGCCCATGTACTAATGCCCAACAAGAAACAAACAATAATCATCCTATCTTTCCTTGTCGAGGAAAAAGGTCACTTTCAAACCAGATAATCAATTTTGTCTACTAGAATGTCGAATTTGTCAATGACTAATTTTGTTAATTTATTCCGAAAAACTTAATTGAGAATTCATATTTCAGGTAAAGTATAAACATCTTAAATAATTATTTCTACACACCTTTTTAATGAATAAACAGGGATAAAATTATGTAAAAAATAATACAAACTTACTTTTTCAATAACCGGGGATAAAATTATTTAAAATTCTTTCCTCTTTTATTCTCTCCATTTTTATTTTTGAATTGTGCCGTTTTAGACTTAAATTCGAGCAAAAATATTTCTCAAATTACAAATATATACTATTATCTATATATGCACAAAAATTTTAAAATTTGAAATTTATAAAACAAAAATTCAGCACATACATCGAGTATGACAAGCATACTAGTATAAACTATTTGTCAACAAATCTAACATTTTTCTCATAAGATACCATAGGAGAGATCAATATAATTCAAAAGTAGTGGGAATTCACTAATAATTAGTTCAATTTTCAAGGAGTTCACCAATTGCATTTTGCCATATAATTTTTTAATCCATTTAATTTTTTAATCCATTGAAAATTCAAATTATATTGAAAATAAAAAAGCATTCACACGTAAAAGGGGGCCCAATACTTATACTTTAGATTAATGTCAATAATTCATCAACAAATATATTGATAGAGTCAAATTTTGTAATGTTTCTTACTGAAATGATCCTATTTTTTTATTTGTAATTTATAAAGTTGTTACAATTTTTTCAGTCTTCATGTGGAACTTAGCCGTTAAGGTTCCTATATCGTACTACATATTTCTTTCTTTATTATAAACTTCTTGGATTGAAATAATTTGTTTGGATTTGGAGCAACCAAAACTGACTGCAATGTATTATTTTAACATTTTGTGGAATACTATTGAGAAGGGGACCTCACGGCCTAGATATTAGCTGATGGGTGACCAAGAAAATTGGGGAGTTAAAGTCTACTATTTATGAAAATAAAAGTGTTATCTTTTCATTTTTTAAATTTTTGTAATCACACTTGAATTTTATATATTATTTTTCGTCTAATAATGTATATTTTCATAGTAGATTTATGTTGTCTCTTAACGGGGTATTGTTGAGATGTGTTTATTCTAGTTATATTGCATAATGAAAGATCAACCACAGTCAGGTATTTGTGTCGTGATATATGAAAATCTAACTATATTGACTCTTACAAGATAAGATATCATTTGAAACGTTGGAAAGAAGCACGAGATCATGGTTTTGATATTACCTCCAAGAATAATTGCAAAATTGCTAAGTATAAAAATATGGTAATGTCGAGGTATTAATCCAAATGGATGTATTAGTGAACTTTTGTCTCTCTAGAAAGTACCTTAACCTCATGTTTAGATCTTGAGTTTTAACGGGAGAACATTAAGGAAAATTTTAATGCTTTTAATGGTATAACTTTGTATATTAACTTTTGCACCTTTTAATGGCCCCTTTTTTTTTTTGGGCCTTCTATCGCTTCTCATTTTATTCATTGATCAAAACATAGCATAAAGAGCGAGACAATGAGACTCTGCCAACTCCAAAACCTATAATTCTTTATATAGGATAAAATCCAATATCAACAATAATCATAATTTAACATGTAATGTAGCAAATCGGTATTATTTGTCTTAATACATCTTTGTAAAAGTAACTGTTGTAATCTACGTTACATTTAGATATCTAAAACACATTTATTTGCTCAAAATTATATTCTGGTGGATGTAAAGTTAATGCATAATGTCAATGATATATAATTTGACTAAGGTAATTGAAAACAAAGGAATAAGAAGACGGAAAATTTTCATTCCAAATCGAAATAAAAGCATAAGCTAGTTACTGAGGTAACGGTTAGGTTGAAAGGGAGAAGAGCGAAAACCCATACTTGATCGATGTGGGTTTGGGTTTGGGTACGAGTATGGGTATGGATATGGTAAAAGATATAAGAATTTTTTAGACAAAATAAATGAAATTTGTTTTATTTCCCCTCACTATGATTTGGTACATGATGCTGCCAAAATTGCGGAGTTGTGCCTACTGGAAGAGACACCCCTAGTGAAAAATTGCGACATTGCCTATGAGAGTTTTGTTCAAATAACAAGATGAAGGTCCCATAATTTTAAAAGTCGTACCTTTGATTCCGACCAATATGATCTACATCCACACACAATTTGTAAACAAAAACAACCAAAAGTGGATATGTTAAGTGTGGGTTTGGCCCACCTAGAATTAAAAGTACACTGGGTCGGCCCAAGAGCAAGCCTGGTATGAACCCATGTTATTGATTTTTGTCACTAGATCTTCCAACCCAACACTTTCTACCCAAAATACTGGGTTTTCTATTATTCTATATATTTTTTTATTTAAGAAATTACATTGTCAATGCATAATAATCATTAGCCGTTAACAACTATTACAATCAATAATTTTTTAATTGTCTGCGCCAAAATTTCATTAGTAACATGAACTGGATTCTGGTTACAATTTTGGTCACATATTTTATTTTATTGGGAGAAAAATATTGGATGAAGCAGAAAATGAATTTTGTGCCACCATAACATATATTAGGCATACTCGATGCGTGCGATTAAATTTTTTTATTTACAAAATTAAAAGTATTTATTTATTTTTATTAATAACAAATATTTCTTAATTATTGAATATTATTACTTGAATTTATTATGTAAAATAATATGATCAAAAGATAAATTTGAAGATATTAAAGTTGGAAAGAAGAAAAGTATGGAAAAAAATAAATATTAAAAAAGGAAAAATGATTTGTTTTTAATTTTTATAACTACTTTGTCATTATTTTTTGCAGTAGAATTATTTTTGTACACTTAGCATGACGGACAAAAAAAAAAAAAAACTACATTTGGCTCTCTTGCTTTCTATATAGTATAGATTATATATATATATATATATGCATGTATATGTTTTATTGTGCCACCATAATTTGTTTACCTTTGGTTGAGTAGGAATATGGTGAAATAATAGGATAGTACATAAAGTCATATAGCGTGCTTTATTGCTTGATTTTTCTCCAATTTTTATACTAAATATAAGATTCAAACATAATATTAATATTGTTCAATTATAAAAATGTAATATTTTTATAAGTCAATCAAACTAGTCTATTATCCAACTCATTCAATTTAAGGTGAAGGAAAAAACTCATATGAAAAATGGAGTTATGGACTGTAGATCTTGTTCGATATGATAAATATCTTAAAAATACCCAAGTTTGCCACAGAAGAGCCTTATATATGTTTATCATGTTTCCAGTTCGTTTTGTGTCCTTTTCCAAAAACAAATTATGCTATTATATTAAAATCTCAAAATTAAAGGTTGAAATCTTATATTAAGAGATAAAAAATTATTAAAAAAAAGTAGATTATTACTCCACATGAATGAAATTCAAAGATAGATGTGAAATTTTTTTTTATTTTTTTATTTTTTTCATTTTGTCATATGATGGTTTCATTTGGTAAATGGGGACACCTTTGAAAGAAACGATTTCTTCGATTTTAAGAGATTATGCAATGATTTCTTACCAAACAAAATAGGGTATTCAATTTATGGAGTGATACTACATGAGACTTGTTGAAAACAACCAATTAGGATCTTATAGTTTTCTTTCCAAAAAAAAAAAAAAAAAAAAAGAAGAAAGAATTCCATGTTCCAAAATGATTTTCATCTTCTATTTCCCATTTTTAATATATGTCAGGTATATTGAATATTTCTTTATATAAATACAAACTTGTAGATACTATATATTTAGGAAGAATCTGCGTATAGAATCAGAGATTAATTACGAATTAGAATATGAAAATTACATATCTAAATATCTAACTTAATTCATCATTTTTCATGATTAGCTGATAAATTAATTAACCATCCTTGGTGGCATGACAAGTAACATAACAAACTTTTTTAAAAATTAATTAAAAAGTTTTAGATAATACGATAAGCGTATCAAAATATTTGTCAACTTTAAAATTATGAAAAAAGTTAATGTAATAATTTCATTAAAAAAATTAACGAAAGACAAATATCATACGAACGTGACACAAATAAAGTTGAATAAATTAGTTCAACACTTAAAAATAGAAAGGGCTTCCAAACAGATCATTATTTATTCCCACGTTGCTCTTGCAAAATTATTTTTCCGGAAAATTTTTTAACCAAAAATAACATGATTGGGGTACTTAGTAAAGAAAAGTTAACTATTGGGTTCAATTTGCTATTTTTGTAATTTGATAGCTGTAAATTGTAAATATACAAAATTCAGGGGTGAAAAATGCCAAAAATTCCCGCTGAATTCATCGCCTTCTGCCTTGGAACCGAACAGAACCAGTGAACCACCAATGGCACCTCACCAACAAAGCACTCCCCATACCCCCAAATCTCCAATAATCCGATTCCATATTAATTTATTCATATTCTCTCGTCCGCTGTTATTATACAATATCCTTTATCCAATCCACACACCTTCAGCGCACATTGGATTAACAAACAAATTGTCGGAATTTGACATTGATACATTGATTTAATCGCCAACCCAGTTGATATTAAATTGAAATCCCACCTTCGCCATAAGAAATGCTTTCGAAATTCCGCTTCTTGCAATTTTCAGCTTCATTTTCCTCAAAGAAAGCTTCAACTCCCCAAATAGTTGCGGTTACTGCGAGGTTTCGATCGCAGATGGGGTCAGCTTCTTATGTGACGTCGTCTGGTTCTTCGTCCAAGTTGCTTTTCCGTCAGCTTTTTGAGAAGGAGTCGTCTACCTACACTTACCTTCTCGCCGATGCTTCTCACCCTGATAAACCAGCTTTGGTCGCTTCTTTTTTGCCCTGGTTTTCTATTAAGACTTTAAATTTGTGATCATGTTATAACGTGTTTGTTTTGTGATTTTGGGTAATTGGATTATTGCGTTGTTTTTAGATAAAGAGGCTTTGGGATAATTGGGCTTATTTTAGGAGCTTTGAAGAAAGTTTGGCTGAACGTGAATTCTTTTGAGTGATATATTGCTGGACCACTGGGAGAGTGACAGATGAGGCACAAAGTGGAGCGTGTTTTTAGTTTTCATCTTCTTCTTTTTCCCGTTCTATTCTGAATATTTACAGATCAGTTGTCATTTCAAGGTCTTATTGTGTTGAGATTTTGTTCTTGTTCTTATGAGTTATGGAAGTTTTAGTGGTTAATGAGGGAAAGAAAGCAATTTTTTGATAAGTTTCTCGCATGATAAGAATTTTTATACCTTTGTATATTGACTTGTTTATTCTTCATTTTTGACTTTTGAATTCTTGATTTAACTGATACAGACTATTTGTCATACAGTTGGTTGACCCGGTGGACAAAGCAGTGGATAGAGATCTTTCTCTTGTGAAAGAATTGGGTTTGAAGCTTGTATATGCAATCAATACTCATGTACATGCAGATCATGTCACTGGGACTGGCTTGCTTAAGGTTCGATTTAACTTCTCATGTTCTTTGAATATGGTGAATCAGTCCTCTTATTATTTGCATGCTTTTTTAATTTCTTCCTTTCAAATTCTGAAGTGGGCTGACACCGGATTTTAAGTATATGGTGCTTATTTAACACTGGCTAAACTTATTGATAGTTCAAAACTTTGTGACATGATTTCTTGTTTTCCGTGGCTTTATATCCTGCAGAGTAAGGTTCCTGGAGTTAAATCTATCATCTCTAAAGCAAGCAATGCAAAAGCTGATCTTTTTATTGAACCTGGTGACAAAATCATTTTTGGTGATCTCTTTCTGGAGGTATATGAGCTTACTGTACTTGTAGAAATGCTTGTGTACATGTTAATCAAAACACGCATGTTTCTATCCATGTAAGGGACTTCAGCTGGTTAATATAAATACCATGCAGAAAATCTAGAAGTCAATTCTTAGACCATCCCATGTGGTATCTTTTTCTTGTTAACTAATTTAACTGCATGATAAAGTATTTATCAACTCATGGAATTGGTCAAAGGTAGTACACTACTTCTATCAAATCCATAACATTTACTTAGACTTGTCAAAAGGCAACTGCACATGAAAAGAATGGCTATCATTATGTTCTAACTGTCATTATTCATTGTCTTCGCTTTCACGACCTAAATTTACTTGTTTATGGACCATATATGGTTGAAGTTCTGAAATCTTGCAATTTGTAATCAAATATTTTGCACGCAAGTATCAAGAAATACCCTTCTATTCATTTTTTTTTTTAATAATAATTTTTCGTTGATTTTATCCTCATATGGCATCTACTTGTTATTATTTCATTATCGCAGGTTCGTGCAACACCAGGTCACACCCTAGGTTGTGTTACCTATGTCACCGGAGACGGACCTGACCAGCCTCAACCAAGAATGGCTTTTACTGGTGATGCTTTATTAATACGTGGATGTGGTAGGACAGATTTTCAGGTATTGCTTGCTTCACGAGAAGGCCTACTCACTCCAAGGATCACCTCTTCTTGAGAACATTCAACCTTAAATTTATGATTCCATGGCCCCTCTTGAAATATTTCTTTTATTCGTAGTTCAATTGTCAGAGGATAACAGTGCATATTATCCCCAGGAA
Source organism: Handroanthus guayacan (assembly GCA_014898755.1). Lineage (NCBI taxonomy): Eukaryota > Viridiplantae > Streptophyta > Magnoliopsida > Lamiales > Bignoniaceae > Handroanthus > Handroanthus guayacan. The sequence continues at coordinate 171,725 of JACFYI010003648.1, forward strand.
GGAGCAGTGAACTAAACAAGAGTTTTTCGATGAATAAAATGAACGACGTTATAGTTCTTATGTACTGTCAATTCTTGCTTTAGTGCTTTGTGAAGCAGTAATATTAATATTATGTTTGGGGTCCGTATAAGAAACGGAATATTAAACAGAATAGTGCTTCCTAAATATATAAACACAAGAACAGTCATAGATTCTTGGACTCCTAAAGATACATGAGTTTTATGAAACATGTGGCATGTACAGTTAAACAAACTTGAACAGAAAAGAACTTGAAAGACTGAATGGAGAAGCTTCACTCTCAATTTAAAGTCTTGCATATGGAATACGATTGATCCGCAAATTAATCTCATTTATTCTTTTTGTCCTTTACCAGTGCAATTTTGTGCAAGAGTATTGTTGGTTTAAACGGTTGTTCTGCATGCTGATGTCAGATTCTTGTTACTTTTTTTCCAGGGTGGAAGTTCGGAGCAACTTTACAAGTCAGTTCATTCACAGGCAAGAATGCAGTAACGTATATTTCATAAGTGAACACATTTCGTAAACTTGTAAATTTTAACGCTTGAAATTTCCCGACAAGTACCTAATGGAATTTGAGTGTTGCTCAAAGCAGATCTTTACGTTGCCAAAAGACACACTGGTGTACCCTGCTCATGACTACAAGGGGTTCTCGGTAAGTATACATCTAGAATTTATTGTTTTTTCTCGATGCATACATAACCGATGTTGCTCATGCATGCCTGTTGGTTTTCAGGTGAGCACCGTTGGAGAGGAGATGCAGTACAATTCCCGCCTGACAAAAGATGAGGTGATTGCCCACCAAGAAACATTATTTTTGCTAATTATAAAATATCCAATCCAACAGAAACAGCATATGATGAAGTTTCTATGGGTTTCAGCAAAAATTCGTTTAATATGTTCAATAGAATCAACCATGCTGGTAGAAGTTTTGAGTGGCTCTGTTAATTTTTCATATTGTTTGACGGCTGTGTATGAAGTTTTATATTAACAGCCGATTAATTTAGCTAATCAATTCTAATCTAGTATGTCATCTTTTACAGGAAACTTTCAAGAACATCATGGCAAGTAAGTGGTATTGAAACTCAGTTTAATTCGGGAAACTTCACATATTATGTTTTTGACAATTGCCTTCCGTCCTTACAGATTTAAACTTACCATATCCGAAGATGATAGACATAGCAGTCCCTGCTAACATGGTTTGCGGTTTGCAAGACCTTGAATCCAAGGTTGCATGATAACGTCTCTATCTCTCTCTCTCTCTCTCTCTCGCCCTGGAGGTCAAGTTCATCGTTGTTCAGAAAGCAAAGAGTTTGTGGAGGGTACAAATACAGAATGTTGTCTTTACTAGGTGAAGTATTGAATAATTGACTGCAGTAAATAGATTGTTCTTGAGAAGAAGAAAGAAATGAAATGTGGAGAAGAAAGAACCTTTAGCCTTTCGACCTTCTTCTCCAATTCAGAGCTTGTAACAAATTCAAATAACATATAATAGCAATTACTAAATCTGCCTCCACATCTCAGCTTGTGTTGCTTTGGGTGTTTGCAGTAACTCAAGAAAACCGTGGCTGGGCCTGGAAAAAATGTTTGGAAGTAGATATTGGTTTTAGATATTCTCTAAAGTTGGGAAAAAAAAAAAAAAAAGAAAGAAAGAAAGAAACGAAAAAGTTAAAACAACCCACAAAATGCCTCAGTTAATCAGGTGAAACGACATTGAACCCCTAAGCGCAGGTTCCAAAGAATAATAATAATAATTTAAAAAAAAAACGGTAACCCACAAAATAGTGTACTATCACCTAGAAAAAGATTAGGGAAAAATTTTAGATTTCTTTGCTAAAGCATTTTCTTCTAATGTGGAACCTGCAAAATTGTTTCTCAATCTAAAACACCCAACAGTTAACTTTTATCTTTTTTTCTTTTTTCTTTTTTTTGGACAAAGTTACCCTCGAACTTCTATTAAGAAATATTTTTGTTTGTTGATATTCAATTTTACAATTAGTTTTCTTTAATGTCTCACAAAACTTGAATCATTAAGTTTGAATTTATTCATTTATTTATTTATTTTGTTTAGGTCGTTCAGTTTTAAAAATTAAAATTATCTTTACTATTATTCATATATCTAAACGTCCATGAACATATTTCACCAAAAAATTATTTTATTAAAATTAAAACCCGCACTAGTACAAATCAATGTGAACAACCATAAGAAAAACAAATAGTAATTTAAAAATTCATACATTAAACTTTTTAATAAAAAAGTCATAAATAATTTATTCTAAAAATCAAATGGTTAGTTCTTTCGGGATGAAAAGTTTAATGGAATCTCTCTCTCTCTTCCCGAATTCAAAAATTATTTTGATGAATCTTTTGGATATAAAAATTCATTTCAAAGAGTTGTTAACAATTTTTTGAAAGTCAGCAACACTCGACATTACATGAATTCATGTTGAATATATGTGATTTACATTCAAATATTTATTTTAAAAATTATTTGGTGCACTTATCGTCTATCTAGCTACAACATTGGACAAAATGGAGCACTTTGGATCCTTTATATGAATTCTTGTTTCGTATCTTATTTCATCGTACGAATCTACTAGCGTGTTCCTCGTGCTATGCATAATTTGTCAAAATTAATTTTTTTCCTATAAAAATATTGAATATATAAAAAATAAAATATATTAAATAACAATATCTTTTATATTTATTAATCTTCCTTCATAAAATTTCGAACAACATTTTCAATAAAACAAAAGATATACATATATTTAAGTTTATTAATGCGCTACAGTTCACTTATTATATTTTAATTAGCATATATTTAGTAATTATAAATTACTTATCACAAATTTATATAAATGATTCAGTGGTAATAAGGTTTCATGTTTATAATCTAGGAAATATATATATATATATCTCCAAAGTTAAATCAAACAATACAAATTGACAATTTCTCACCTACTTTCTTGATTTTTATATACTCCAATATTCATAAACTACGTCGGAAAGAGCTGTTGGAATCCAAAATAAAATAGAATCCTATTGCTTAGAAAAAAAGACTTTGCAAATAAAGTAGAATCATTTTTCTGATATTACACATAAAGTTAGTGATAAAAAAAAACAGTTTTATAGAGATGCTTCATTAATATCAACAACTCCCCATACAAAATACTGTCTATCGAAATGGTGAAAAGAAAAGTATTCTATTGTCATCTCTATATAATTAAAAAGTAACAACAAATTTTGGCTACTGAAAATTTAACTGTATAAAAATTTGAAAGAAATCGGTGGTATCTTATATGCAAAAATTTAAATTAGGCACTAATCAAAATCAAAGTTGCGAAACAAATAGAGGCTAATATTAGTTAAAAACAACACCTAAAAGGAAAAATCTATTTTAAACATATCATTGATCATAAAACACCATGCAACATTAATAACACAACATAACAACCTTTCCATATCAAATATCGTTGGCAATTAAAAGGACGTTTGGGAAATAAGACAAATAGACAATTCCTCACGAACTTTCATGATTCTATAGAATCTTATATTCATGAATCACGTCAAATAGGACTCTTAAAGTCCAAATAAAATAGAATCCTATTGGTGTGATAAAAGATTTTGCAAATAAATAGAATAACCTTTTCTAATGTTACAGACAAATAAAAATGATTTTATTTCACTTTAAAAGAGTTTGAATTGTTTGAATAAAGGTAATTAATAAAACATTCAAACCAACAACAAATGAGAATTTTCTAGTTCAATAAAATGATTTAGAAATATACCTATAAAAATGTGTTGTAAACAACTTGAAGAAATTGATGCACTCGCACCTTTTTTCTTTGAAAATCTAAATGATGAATTGAAAAAAATAGAGAGAAAAGTCAATTTGAAATAAAGCATAAAAAATTTTGTATTAAAAAACTTGAAAAAAAAATTATGCACTATTTTCCTTTCTATTGAAGTATAAATGAGGAACTAAAACGAATAGTGAGAAAAATAAATTTCGAACAAAGCCTCAAGAAAAATTGTGTTAAGAAAGTTGAAAGCAATTGATGCACTATATACCTTTCCCATTAAGCTCTAAATTAGGAATTTAAACAAATAGATAGAAAATCAATTTAGAACAAAGCAACAAAGATTGTGTTAAATAACTTTAAAGAAATTGATGCATTATATATTTTTTTTGTGAAAAATCTAAACGAGGAACTAAAACAAACAGATAGAACTATCAATTTACAACAATGTCTACAAAAATTTTGTTAAACGACTTTAAAGAAATTGATTACGACATACCTTTTTGGAAAATCGAAATCGAGAGCTAAAATAGAAAGAGGGATGAGAAAATATAGAATGAAACTTAAAAAAACTTATTCAAAATAATTGGAAAGAAATTGATGCACTACATACCTTTTGTTCATGAGTAATACTTTAATGAGTTAATCCAATTAAAATAGAATTCTCATTTGTATATATCTTTCTTGGTATTGGAGATTAATATAGTGATATTAATAAGATAAGATTGTTTAATTTTGTGTTTAAATATTTTTTACTTATGATATGAACTTATCTTGTAAAATATATATATAAATCAATCCGTTATAATATTCTAACTTATTTGATAAGATGAAATCTCTTTTTAGAAGAAAATTTGAATTTTGAATTTGATTGTAACAGAGAAGTTTATTGCATAAAATAGTCTAGAAAAGATCAAACTAACAACCAATAAAAAAATTTTAATTTAATAAAATAATTCAAAATTCTCAGAATTCACGATTTTGGTCAAAATTGACTTGATTAAAGTCAAAGATCGCTCTCAAATATATATATATATATATACACCAAGTATATGACATTCATAATTTTGTAGTTTTATTAAAAAAAAAAAAAAAATTTAACACACCTGACATATGTTTTTAACATAAAATAAGACGATACTAATAAAAAATAGAGGCATCGAATATCAGTATCCATATCTAGATTTTGAAATTAAAAACTTTTCTGATATCACACCTCAACCATCCTCTATTTTCCTTACATTTTCACACTCATCATCCACATAAGAATTTTCCAGACAAAGGAGCATCAGAGATTTATGTGCTTCAACCAAATAAAATCTACTATCCAAAACCACATGCCACTTGTGTAACTTCCATTTGACATCAAGATCCTAACTTTATCTTCTTCCTCAAGCATATGATTCTGCACCACAATTCCAAAGTCCCACACAAATCTGTCAGGCCCTTAATTGCAAATTCTATATCAATGTGATCATCATTCTGTGCTACTAATTCTCCTTTCTTCTACTTCCTTTTCTTTGTTTATTGTTGCACAGAGGAAATGGCAGCACAGGCATTGGTGTCTTCATCATCTATCTGCTCTTCAGCAGATGCTGCCAAAAAGATTTTTGGAAGATGGTCACTTTATTCTTCAAGAAAGGTTTCCTGTGTTGTAAAGGCTTCTTCTAGTACTCCTCCTGTCAAGGTATCCACACACACACACACACACACAGACATTGTTTTTGTCTGAATCTTTGATCTTGTATTCCTGTTGAGAGAGATGAACCTGTGGATTTACCATGGAACTGCGTGTGTGAATTGATCACAGAAATATTGATTAATGCTTGGGGGAGCTTATAAGTTCTCTGAAACATATATCATGTTATAAAATTATAATTTGGGAAAAGTTATTGGAAAAAAGAGTTCATAAGCTCCAAAATGAGCATTTTGGATCTTGTTTTACAATTTGTGTTTTTTCTCCTATTTTATTGATGCCCAACGTGGGACATTTCACTAATATATAATTTTATAAGGAAAGACTTAAAATACTTGATATGTATTTATGATAAGAGATATAAGACGAACTACCGTTTTAAAATGGAGGATCCTAACTGCAAAACTAGATGTGATGAATCTTATAAAATCCAATTAAGAGAGTAAGAAGTATCTAACTTAGTATCAAGATTTTGACGTACTCCTTTATTTTTTTAATTATGATAATTATAAAGCTATCGTAACTAACATCATATGCGTTAATTTCTTAAATTCTCAAATGTTCAACAACTTTATATGTTTAAAACATTAAATCTTACTTTAAAAAATAAATTATTAAAGTAAATTATTAAAGCTTATAAAATGTAAAAAATAACCATTTTCTATTTAAGCTAGTTAAACTCCAGGAACATGTCACTATTCTAAAAATAAAGCAAGAATTCCCTCCTTTTTTTTCAATTTAAATTATGGAAGATTTTTGACATTTTATAAATAATATTAAACATCCTTTTTTTTTTTTTAAATAAAAAAAAAGAATGCAAAAACATCCATCTTCTAGTTTACAAGACACTTTCATTAAATTTAAGAAAACAAAGTCTAACCTTTTAGGTTTATTCTGCAGCAAGGAGCAGACAGGCAGCTCTGGTTTGCATCCAAACAGAGTCTGTCCTACTTGGATGGAAGGTAATAATTAAAACAAGAAGCTTAAACCCTAATCTGCTAGCATCTAAAGATATTCAACTCTAGCTAACTACTTGCGAATTTCAAATATTTCAGCTTACCCGGCGATTACGGGTTCGACCCACTAGGTTTATCCGACCCGGAAGGCCCCGGAGGTTTCATCGAACCCAGATGGCTCGCCTACGGAGAGATCATCAACGGCCGGTACGCCATGTTGGGAGCCGTCGGAGCCATCGCGCCGGAAATCCTTGGAAAAGCCGGTTTAATCCCACCGGAAACCGCTCTTCCATGGTTCAAAACCGGAGTCATTCCCCCAACCGGAACCTACAACTACTGGGCTGACCCGTACACCCTGTTCGTCCTCGAAATGGCTCTGATGGGGTTCGCGGAGCACCGGAGGTTCCAGGATTGGGCCAACCCTGGATCCATGGGGAAGCAGTACTTCTTAGGGTTGGAGAAAGGCTTGGGTGGGTCGGGTGACCCGGCGTACCCGGGTGGCCCTTTTTTCAACCCGCTTGGGTTTGGGAAGGATGAGAAATCGATGAAGGATTTGAAGTTGAAGGAGGTGAAGAATGGGAGATTGGCCATGTTGGCTATTTTGGGGTACTTTGTACAGGGACTTGTGACTGGGGTTGGTCCGTTTCAGAACTTGTTGGATCATTTGGCTGACCCGGTGAACAACAATGTGTTGACAAGCCTAAAGTTTCATTAAAGTTGTATGTTTCTTGTGACTAAAATTTGTAACATTTGTTTATGTGTAACCTATGGGGATAGATGATGACGATGATGATGATGATGAAGAGCTTTGATGATACTTGGTATAAGCTTGTTGCTAATGCAAACTTGAATGGAGATTTTAATGGAACGTGAATGAATATTGTATATTCTATTCAATCTTAAAGAAATAAAAAAAAAAGGAATTACATAAAGATAAATAGATTATACGTGCATATATATGCGGCGAAAATAGTTGATTTTTATAGATGTTGGAATAGACTCATTCACCCACTTTGATCAAATCACGAACATGTCATCTTGTTGTTTGGTATCAGCCATGAACGTCTTGCTCGTGGTGTACTATGTATAGAACTCAAATCCATGGAGTTTTTGGTAAAAAAAGAGATTAGTAGCTAGAAAGAAGTAACAATTTAGATCCTTTATTCCAATTAAAATGTATTTCATTTCTTACTTTATTGTATACTAGCTTCCAATGCCACTTCATGCGTGTGCACAAAATAAAAAAATAAAAAATTATATACTAAGGTATAATTTATATTGTGTACATTTAGTAATTAAAATATATTTAATATATCTAATAAAATTATGTACATAATTTATATATTAAAAAAAATTATGGGTGATCATTAGTGTAAGTTAAAATTAAGGGTATTTTTGAGAAAACATATGATGCCATATCAAATAAGCCCTCTCATTTTATGAAAAAGTATAGATATATATATGTAAAATGAAACTCATCTATCTTTAAGTGTTTGCATAAGGAAATACTTAAAAACACTTCTCATGGATACACCAAATGAAATATGAGATGAGACATATTTTGAAATAGAGGATCTAAATTGATTTAAGGGAGCCCTATTGGAAGAACTCAGATAGTCAGATTTAGGAAAGAAATCCTAAATAAATTTAATAGTCGCCTAGGAAAGAGTCATATACAATGGTTATCCACTCAAATATGGATGTCAACTAGGTCATGCGACCCAATTCCCTTCACTGACGAAACCATCCATACGAAGCTACATTGATCACTACACAAAGTTAAAGATTCTTGATCCAAGTCCAACATTCCATTCACAAACTCTATATTTTAGGGGAAATCAAACATAACTCATGATCAGCCTGATCCATGGCGCCCACAATTCTATCATCTGCACTAAGATCGTTATCTTCCACCTTCGAGAAGCTTTCAACATCATCGAAGAAGCTCCCAAACCTCATACTAGCTCGACCCGACTCAGAACTCTTAGTTAAGGCGAAGGAATTCAAATAATCATCCATTGGTGCATTGTGATCAGTAGGCCGAGAAAAAACTGGTTTTTTCTCTTCTCCATCGAACAACTCGGTCCACTCGGGAGGACTATCAATCCCGGAGGATGGGATAGGAGGAAAGAGTGGCAAAAGAGCTGGCTTTGTAGAAGCAAGGACTTCCTCTGATTCAGAAGCATTTGTTGCTGAAGTATCTGGTTGTTGATTTCTGTTTATAGTTGAAGTTGCTTGTTGCAGTTCCAAGTTCTTTAATGCAGCCTGAGGCTTTATAGCATCAAATTTATGCAAGAGTAGTTAGATATATGAAAGGGTTGTTAAAATATTGTGTAGTTTTTGATGCATTTGAGATCATAATCAATACAAAGAAATATGGATTTATAATGTGAATGAGTACAGTTGATGCTTCTTCTTTCATGAGTGGTTAGAGGATGTTATTTAATAAGTTCTCATATTTTATAAGATATTATTAGAGCTTATAAAATGTTAAATACCCAAAAAAAAACAAAGACAGAAAAATTTTAAAATGTTTGTATAAAGGTATATCGTGCAGCTTATACATTGGTAGTAATTACAGTTTTGTTATTATTAAAATGGTAAAAATTAGATTTAAAATTAATTCAGAAATTTCTACCTTGATCAAGGTTTGTACAAGACTATTCCTAGATCGGTATATTTTATAACGTAGAATCTATAGGGTCAACTCTAAATACTAGGCAGATATGATATCGCTATATTGTATAGGTCGTTGATGGATGAAATCCATTTCTCATTAAAAGGGCTAATATTTATAGTGGATGTGATGTTGGTCCAATAATCGAGTATCCAGTATCCACGCGGACTCTGGAGATCTCACCATGCATTTGCAATGGAGGGTTGGGATTGCTTGGGCTGTTGTCGGTCATGCGGAATGGACCCGATCCGATAGTTAAGAGGCGTGGATCCTAGGGGCATGAAGGTAATCTCACTCTAAGGGGATTGGTTAATGGGCTTGGTTTGACCCTAGCTCAATTACTTCCCCTGGGCATTCCATATAGTTTGGTTGGGCTTTCGTTGTTAAGCCCATGACTCCCTAACCCAACATAATATATTTTCAAATTTTTTTTATAAAATTCTAACATCTTACTTTAAGATAATTTACCTCATTTAGTTGATGTAAATTTCGATACTTCTCAGTTCCTAATATCTCGATTTCGCATTCATGTGGCGACCTGTAAGAATAATATGGCAAGTTCAGTTGAATAGATGGAGAACTCATTCAAGGAACATATAAGACATGAGATGAACCATCTTACCTATCAAATGTGTGTGTTATTAAAGATCCCTGATTTTGTCGGCTTATCGGAGGTGACCTCTCATCTTTTTTGAGGCCTAAGGGTCACAAAATTAAATAGACAAACAAATTACTGAAAAATAAATTATTTCGTAGCCATATATGAATATATATATATATATTAAAATTTCGGGAATAATAATTAAACGTACGATAATCATCAGGTACAAATTCCCTTTTCCATAATCTTCTTGAAGTCTTTCCAAGTCTGAATTTCTGTAACAATTAATCAGTAAAAATATGAAGAATTAGCAACTGTGAAGCTTCTTTTTAATCTCATATTTGGTTAAGTATAAAAAGCTTATAGAAAAAACCTGTAAATGACTCTTAAGGTGGTAAAGAGTTAGTCCTTCAACCCCCATCAAGTTTAAAATTGCTTTAGGTGTTGCCTCTGCAAAAAACAAAATTTACAATCGTTTAAAATAATTAATAATTAGAATATAAAGCCAAAAAACGTTATATGCAAAACCATGTAAGGTAAATATTATTTTCTTAAAATAAAGACGAAAAAGACACTATAAAATCAATTGCAATAGCCTTATTCATGGAAACAAGTTTTTTGCATGCATATGCATCGAATTTTAAGTTAAAATTAAAGAAGAAAATATATCTTGTAGAATAGTAAGAAATTGAAGTGAATTAATCCATTAATTTAAGTTGACATCACATTACAAACCAAACATGTAAAATATAAAGTAAAACAAGAACAATTAATTAGATTAGAAAATAAATAACTAAAATTAAACTCATTAATTATTTTATTTTTATTCTTTTTATGACGATCAACCCACAACCACTACTCGACTGTGTGTAAATCCCAGGTCTATGAAATAGCCTGCAAACTATATAAATCAAGCAAGCCACACTGGACAAAGCCTGTGTAACAAGCTTAATGTCTTAGCAAAAATTTGAACCTTGTGACCCGTGGATAATTTCAACTCATAGGCAACTCAGCCAACTCCCATGACAAATTAAACTCAATAAACGAAGAGGGAGGAAAAATTTACTATCTGGTCCACCAAGCTCATTGACAGCCTTAACAAACTGGTCATGAAGGTCCGCCGTCCAACGAAGTCGCGGCCTCGGATGAGAAATCTGATACATATCTGAATCAATATCCTCTACTTTCTCACCAGAACACTTATCATCGGCCTCCACCTCCGCCAGCGCCGTCACCGGTGGAAGTTCACTGCGGTGACGCTCATTCTCAGCCATTCCACCACCAAGAAGCAGAACCTCTGTTTCTTGTTGTTGTTACTTAAGAAAAGAGACAATGTAGAGATATATAGAACAGTGGTTGGAATTGAAACATTAATGTGTATGAGAGAAGGGTTTTTGTGTAAATGCGTTTGGTGGGGAGGGATATACGTGGCGTAGCCATTGGAGAGGGCTTTGGGTTTCTTCGTTGGAAGAGTTAAAACAGAGGAGTTGAGGTTGTTTGGTAGGATTGTCTGCTTCTTCTCCACTAATTTAAGGTTAACTGATAATTTAATTCGTAGATATCTAAGCGCGTGATTAATATATAGATGGGGGCCATTTTCTTATTCCCACCAAAAACAAATTAAGTATCCACGGTAAAAGAATGGCTAGGAAATTAATTTCGTAACTATGATTACACGTTAAGCTATAAATATTCTGGAAAAAGTGTAAATTTTTAGAACAACAAAATTATTGATTACTGACGATTTCATAGTTAAATTTAACAATAAAAATATTTGTTTTGGATTCGATTTCTAAATTAATTGTAGCGATACTTGAAGCGAATCTCTTGTAGTTACCTTTTAGTTGCAAAATTGACTGTAATTGAAATTTTTGTTATTTTAATATTTACATTTGCTTCAGAATATTTGTAGCTTAATTTGTAGCAAATCCATTTTTCATGGTTCCATGCACTTGATAGCTTACTCTCCATCCGTAAATATAAATAAAAGAATGGTGAGATATGCAATTAAATTATTGTGGTTTGAGTGAATTCATATTTTTATTTATTTATAAACTATAAAGA
>JACFYI010003648.1:202099-214373 GCA_014898755.1 Handroanthus guayacan
TGCCCTTCCCACTTAATAATATTTTTTTTCAAAATTTTATTCTATTTTCAAATATTTTCTTCTATTTTTCAAATTATTAAGCTGTGTTTACTTTGCAAATTAGGCCCAAATAGTTTAATTTATACTGGAATAAATCTACGTTTACTTCACATGGGCCAAAACGTGGGCTTAATCGGTCAACCCGTGTTTAGAGGGGTTTATGGACCGTTAAGGAAACCTTTCTTGTTTTTTGGTTTAGCAAACAGATTTTGTAACCGATCTTGTATATTTTCAAAAGTGCCCCTAAAAAATAAAAAGCTGCCTTTTTTGAATATTTTGTTAAGAAAACATAGAGGGTATTATGGATATTTCAAACTTTATACGACTTAATCTCATACAATCCAAAATAAACACACAAGCAAACTAAAGTAAGATAAATCAATATTAAATCCCAAAGTAAATAACAAATCAAATTCATTTTACTCATTTAAATAAACATTTACACCATCAATAACCTAAATCCACATTATACCCAAAAGTCGAGGTAAATGCCCCCTTAATCTATTTTCAAATTTTTCTTCTTCCAACAGGTTGAAGAAAGAAGACAATTAAAATCACCTTTCTTACACCTTTTGATGGCAATTGACAGCTATATAATTTGAAGGACAAATTGGGTTAGACGGTTATAAACCAAAAATGGGTTATTCAACTCCCATTCTAATCAATCAAATAAAAGGGTTTAGCTAAATGCCTAAATCCACATAACTCACCTCAAACACGGCCGGTGGTTTGGCGCATGTTGGCAAACCATCAAAGTAAATTAGTGTACAAAATGGTTTAATTAGACCAAACCTTCATTAAATGGTAAAGTAAACTAGGCCGAAGACTTCGAAGGATGTAAATCCAGAATTTTTATAATTAAAATAGAAAAGTAATAAAGTATCGGTTTGTGACAATAGTTATTGGAGCACAAAGAATAACCATCAAGCCAATTTAATATATAACTTTATTTTTATTTTAATATAATATATAATTTAATATTCGGAGACTAGGAATATTTTTGTTAATATTCAAAATATAAATAAGTAAAAATATATATATTAACCTGCACATTTTCAAATACTTATATTTAATTTTTTTAAAAATTGAAATACTTATATTTATATATTATTTATAAAGTATGAGAATATTAGGTAATTATTATTGTTATAGTTAAGTAAATAGACAAAAATAATCTTATTTCTAAAGATAATTACAAAATAATTATAATTAATAATAATGATAAAATATCTTTCTTTAATTTGTTTAATGTTTATTTTGTTATTTCATTTTCTCTTCAATTATAATTTTACTTTTTCCAACTTTCTTTTATTATCTTTCAATTGTGTTTTTTAAAATATATTCAATTAATAATATTCAATAAGTAAGAAACATTTATCAATAAAAAAATAAATAAATATTTAATTTTTGTTAAAAAAAAAATTTAAATACCCTCGTCGAGTATGTATGACTCCTTAAATAGCTAGCTTTAAAACCCGATTCACTAAGTCGAATCGGGTCGACCCTTCTTCTACTGGTCTACCCCGACTCAACTGCACTCCAGTTCCCGCTTGTAACCTTCCAGTCGAGAAATGGTGTCTGTGTTATTCACAGCTGCTCGCTGAGTGCAAAACCCTAATTTTTCAAATTTACCCAAATGATTTACGAAAGGTTCGGTTCGTAAAATCTCAATTTTTACAGAGGAAGATGGCTTCTTTTCCATTGGTAATTTCTTCTCAGTTCTCACTTTGCTATTTAACATTTTCCGATTTTATTTTATTTTCCAAAAATTAGCATAATCCTATATATCAGTGCTTATGAGTTTGTACTTTGTACCTATCTGCGTCGTCATGACCGTATGAAGATTAAATTAATACTTCAAATATCTACGCTGTTTCTGATCTTTGTGTGATGACTGTTATTTGGATTAGTACCTTTTTCTAATCTTCTCACTGATGAATGCAAAAGGGTGGATTCCTAGTACAAGCTTCCAGCTAGTTCCGTGCTTTAATATTTCTCTTTGAGCAGTTTTAGGACAATAACACTATACTATGTTTTGATTAAGGAATCCTACGAGAAAATAAGAAGGAAAAGATAAATGTAGTATAATCAGGTCACAAGTTTACTTCATTTGAAGCATGAGAAAAATTTCTTTAACATTTTCCTTCCTAAAATCCTAGATCCAAACATGGGCGAAAGCTTTAAATGTTCTTTTTTAACAGTCGCTACAAAGTTTTCTTAATTATCTCTATTATGGTAGTTTTCTTGCTATTGCGAAACTATAGTTCCTTTTGTTGATTCTGATTTCATTCTCTGGTCAATGTTACAAGTTACAACTCAGTCTTAAAATTATCTAAAAGATGTTTGTTTCCCCATTAAGTGAAACTATAGCTGTCCAATTATAGCATCAACTGCACATAAACTAGATTCTTAGTGTTGTCAAGATGTTTGACAGATTTGATGTTGTCGTTAGGCTGTGGTGAGAATTGGAAGATGCTGCTTAGTCAGTAATCACGAAGAAAGTTATTGCTATTGAAAAGGTCTGAGCAATCCAGCAGGAAGTGGACTGGAAGATCTTCGGAAAATGGATTGGTCAGAGAAGAATATATGCATAAAATGCAATGGAGGTGGGAATCTATTGGTTTGCAGTGAAAAAGGCTGTCCGTTAGCCATTCATGAAGGATGTATGGGCTGTCCGGCTAGATTTGATGATTCACACCGATTCTATTGCCCCTATTGTGTTTACAAGAAAGCTGTTGCAGAATCCCGTCTAGCAAGGGAATATGCTCTGGCTAGAAAGAAGGCTTTGTTGGTCTTTATGGATGAAGAAATGATAGGCGGGGAAAAACATTTGGGAGGAAATGAGAGAGCTGAAGTTTATGGAAATAATCAATTGAAAGTTGGTGTAGCAAATGTGAATGCAACAGTTCTTGATGAAGGTGAAACTAGGAGGAAGAGCGGTACCATTCTTAATCACTCTGATAACCTCGATGAGGAAGACAAAATTAGAGGTGCGGACGAAGAGAAGATTCAGGAAGACGAATCTGAAACTTCTGCAGGCTCCAAAGGTCAAGAACCTTCAATGGAGATGCATGAGGACCAAAAGATCAGCAATGCAGAAGAAAAGAAGAATCAGGAAGAGGAAGCAAAAACTTCTTCATCTTCCAGTGATCAAGAACCTTCACTTGAGATACACGAGGACCAAAAAATCAGCAATGCAGAAGAAAGAAAGATTCAGGAAGATGAAGAAGAAATTTCTTCATCATCCAGTGATCAAGAAATTTCGCATGCAGAAGAAGAAAAGATTCAGGAAGAGGAATGTGAAGCTTCCTCTTCTAACACTGATCAGGACCCCTCACCTGAAGTGCATAGGAAAGATAAGAGAGGATCTAAAAGGAAGAAACCAGTAGACAGGGACTCTGAGGCTGTTTTGACTCGAAGTAAGCGTGTCAAAAAGAGCGATAAAAGTAAGCGAACACCTCCAACTCTGACTCCTGCAAGGAGATCTTCCAGGAGGTCATCTTCTGCTATGAGAACTAGAAAGGAGTTGAATGAAAAAGATGATGCTTCCAAAAAGTCGAGACAACCTCAAAAGCCGTCAGTCAAATTGTAAGTGCTTAACATAGTGGGTGTTGTTTGGGATTTCCCGGTTTTTTTTTTTTTTTTTTTTGTTCTTTTTTCCTGTATTGTTATGGATAGGCATGCTATCCCTTGCAGAGGTAATCATACATTTGGCAGTGGGAAACGTAAGAGACTACTGTGGAGGGATGAAGAAGAAGAGATGCTCAAGGTAAAAGTTTTCTTGCTGAATTGCTTGTCGATTTGCTGCTTGGCATGTATATACAAGCTTTCCTTCATGTTGGCTGGTAGTATTGTAAATTCTATAGATCCTTTATTGACAACCATAGACTTGTTCATTATCACAATGAGGGTGAAGCTTCATATCATTTTTTGCAACTTTTCATTGAGATGTTCATGAGAAAGCTTATATTTGTATTTCTTTTTGCATTTTGACTGAGACATTGCTATATGTCTCATGGTTAAGCCTACACATCATTGCCACAAACCTTCATATCATTGGATTACAACTTTTCTATGAGATAATCATGAGAAGCTTATCTTTGTTCTTTTATGCACTTTGATCAAGACATCGTTATATGTCTCTTAGTTTTATACAAAAGCCTGCACCTCATTGCCAAACGAGTAGGTTGTTTTGAGGTCAGTTTCTCAAGAGGAAAGCTCTGGCTCTGCATGTCGTGAACTTAACTTTCTTTGATATGTTATTGCTGCAGGAAGGAGTAAGAAAATATGCAGAGGAAGGAAACAAGAATCTTCCTTGGAGGAAAATCTTGGAATATGGTCGGAAGGTGTTTGATGAAACTCGTACTCCAAGTGATCTCAAGGATAAATGGAGGAATATGTTGGCAAAATAATAGTCCAGCATTTTGACATGTCTCTTTCATAAGTATGAACCTTGAAAGTGGGAAATGATAGTTTTTATGGAGATCTATGGAGATAACAGAAAGATATAGATAACAGAAAGATCTTCAGTCTCTTTCTTGTATGAAAACTTTGCTATGTACTCAGTTTCTAATGTTTTCACTAGGTAATCAATCCATTGGGGTTGAACAAGGTATTTGCTGGGAGTCCAGTCTGTATATAAACTAATTCATTCTGATTCAGGATCACTTTTATGTCAGAATCATTCCCCTGGAATATTCAGTATTGGATTCAAGGTCAAGTGGGCAAGTAATGAATATCCTACGAGTCTGATTCAATGAAGAATGGCTTGAAGCTCACTCATTTCTGTGATGGTTTTAACTTTGACTTCAAAACTATATGATATTTAGCATCAGGAAGAAAG
Source organism: Handroanthus guayacan (assembly GCA_014898755.1). Taxonomy (NCBI): domain Eukaryota; kingdom Viridiplantae; phylum Streptophyta; class Magnoliopsida; order Lamiales; family Bignoniaceae; genus Handroanthus; species Handroanthus guayacan. The sequence goes on from JACFYI010003648.1 coordinate 206,982, forward strand.
AGAGAGGCATCAACAAAATGAATATTTATTACTTTCGAAGGGTTTTATAGCCCATGTAAATCTTTTCTCTCATCTCAGCTATTATGATAACCTAAGCGGACATGTACATCAAAATTATACTCGAGAGAGAGCGACTTCGCTTCTGACTCCTGTCGCGTATCAGGCTCGGCAGTGTGGAGGACATACCACAAGATAGTGCTGAAAGACTTTATTATTTCTAGATCACGGTACCACTGGGAATTAACGCATCCTTGATTACAGTGACAATACCACTCTTGATAAAGTATCCATCCGTCTCTCTTGCTGCTTCTTGAACATCATCATTGTTAATAATCTGGAACATATCAAAAACTTACTTCAGAGGTTCAGTTTTCAAAGTGCATGTGAAATCACTTATTGGTCCCATTGAAGAGAGCCTCAGATCAGCTGTGCTCTAGGGCATGCAAGTTGATAAAACATGAGTTCAATAATGTCCATATAATAATGATTAACCAGCACCAAATATATTAAAAACAAGATGATAAGTTGACAACCTTGACATTTTCTCCAATTCGGGCATTCTTGTCAATGATTGCTCTCTTGACGTGGGTGTTTTTACCTATGCCAATGGGCACGCTGCCCTTGGCAGCCAGAAATTTTCTGTCCGCATCCGTCTGGAACACAAAGAAGGTAAAATGACTATTCATCAATTGCAAAAGGAATGATGTAAAATAGTTAACTAAAGACTGTGCTATTGGTCATGTTCCCCTGTATTCTGTAACCTACAAGCACAATGTGCTATATAAAGCTACGAAACTTAAAATCTTGTATTTGATTTATGCAGGGAGCATTACCTCATAATAATCTGCACCCATCAACAAGGAGTCCTCTATGACTGCGCCCTCTGATATGCACGATCTAAGTCCGACAACAGAATGGTGGATTTTGCAGTTCTGCATGGAGAAGGAGCATGAGAAACTGACCATCCGAGACACAGTATTCACTATGGTTTACTAAAGACTTGTGGACCAGTAGAATTTTCACTTCTCATGTGAATAATGCTATGCAAGTTTCTCTTTTCCTAAAAAATGATAAAAGAAAAAGGAATTCAAAGCAAGGAAAGGCAAGGCAACTTCTTTATCCAATCATGTCATTGAAAAGTCCAAAACCAATAACTGTACGTCATATCCCACTTTCTTGTTTGCTATGCAACTTTAGCTAATGTTATTTTCGAACCACAATTAACAATGCAAAAAAATTACACAAGCTGAAGCCTCAGCTTTCCATATAGTTAAAGTTAAGCAACTATAGGTTATTTTTAGCCATCGGCTTAAGCCAAGTCTATTGATCTATTCACAACTTCGATCACTCACCTTGATCACACAGCCCTCACCAATGACACTATCTGTGACATCAGCATCCAGCATCTTGGAAGGAGGCAGATATCGAGGTTGGGTGTAGATTGGAGCTGATCGATCATAAAAGCTGCAAGAGATAATTTAAACGTATTAAGAATCAAGATGCTACATAAATAGATCTGGTGGTGTTCTCGTAGAAAAAGTGCAAGAAAAAAAAAGGCATTAAGAAGAAAAACCTACCTAAAATCTGGAATTGGCTTTTTCGTGATCCCTAGATTAGCATTGTAAAAAGCTTCAATCGTACCAATATCTTCCCAATAGCCGTCAAACAAGTAAGCTTGCACCTATATAGACAATATATAACAATTAGCTTCAAGAACTCTAATAGTCAAAAGAAGTGATAATTTCATGGAAAGTTACTAATAAATCCTCCATTAGAATTAAGTACCAAACACGAACATTACAGTATAGCTACATATGTTTTAGAGATGCTGGGCTACAGAGAAAACTACGCATACGTTGATGACCATTTTATTAAGGAAATGAATGCTAGAATAAATTTAAGAAAATTACTCTTAATCCCATGGAGGTAGCTCCAGGAATAACTTCACTTCCAAAATCGTTGGCTGAAGGAAACTTGTCCCGTAGAAGATTTATCATCACATCTTTGCTAACAACATATATTCCCATACTTGCAATGTAAGGCATCTCCTTCGCTCTCGTATCATCAAGACCCAATATGGTAGTGTCAACCTTAGAAATGGAGCCAAGAGGCAAAGGAAAATTAGATTTGATCTTATTGAGGATTTCCTAGTACTTCCAATATATTTTTTATTTAGAACATCTACCTTCATAGCTTTTAATTGTTCTCCCTTTGGTTTTTCTGCAAATTCAATGATGCGCCCGTCTTCATCAATCTTCATCAGACCAAATGCTGTGGCACGCTTTTCATCCATTGGCAGTGCAGCAACAGTAATATCAGCATCTGTTTCTCTATGGGCCTGAATAAATCTCTCGTAATCCATTCTGTACAGATGATCTCCAGCAAGAACCAGGAACTCAAGAACATTGTGCTCTTCAAACAACCATAAATATTGCCTCACAGCGTCTGCTGTACCCTAGATCAAACAAATTTAACATAATATCAGAGCATAAGCAAATGCAATTGGACGTAAAAGAATATTTAGCATTGACGATAAAATCTGGCAAGTGGCACATAATATACATCTGTTGCAAGCAAAAGCAGCTTAAGACTTTTAGCCATTAGATGTAATGCACAAATGTTGTATGCAAACTGTAAGCTCATATTTAATGGTAAACAATAAATACCTGGAACCAATTGGGGTTTTCAGGACTCTGCTGAGCTGCAAGAACCTCAACAAAACCTTCATTTTTATAACCACCCATGTTGCTCGCGTATGCCCTTGATAGGTGACGATTGAGGGATGCAGAATTGAATTGTGTGAGAACATAGATCTTGGATATATTACTGTTCAAGCAATTGCTCACAGGAATATCAATTAGTCGATAATTTGCTCCAAGAGGAACAGCTGGCTTCGCCCTCTTCTTTGTAAGCGGATAGAGTCGAGTACCAGCTCCACCTCCCAAAATAATTCCCAAGACACTCTGCAGAAGGATGGTCTCACTTGATTATATGCAAACATAAAAGCAGTCCTTAGCAGTAGAAGACCTATATATATTTCAGTTACTAAGGCACAGGGCATCCGTTCAAATTAGTTAAGTTGGAACATAAATACTCAAATTTTATCTACAATTTTTTATTAGATGAACACTTGAAATTCTTTGAGGGCAAGATTAATATACAAACTAATCAGCACAGTTATTGGTCAGCACAACCCCCTTTTTTCACAGAAACTGTCCCCATAATTCTCAGATTCGAAAATTCTGAACTTTTTTATTTAAATCCATGCAATTTCTGTCTAATCTGTAGTCTAAATATTACAATCGTAAAGATATGATCGTTTATTTAAACCATTTAAAGTCATAAGGCAGCAATAAAAGTACTGCACTGCGAAAACATGATTTATTCATAAATGACATAGCATAATCAGGAGATCACATTCTTATTTCTGCATCAAGATGCTTCTTTTTTTCCCTATTCAGGACCCTACTAAAATGTAACCTCAGTCTGCAATGTAAGAATGCCTAATCAAATCAGGGAAAAAATCGCCCTTCCTAAAAGCAAAGCAGCTCTTATTTAATTAAAAGGCAAAGATTAAAAATAATAATGCAGCTCTTGTTTAATTAAAAGGCAAAATTAAGAATTGCCAAATAAGACGTGCAACAAATCTTCTTCATTTAACCATGATATATTTTAATTGTTCGTTGTATACCGAGAGAGCAAATTGTGGATCAGAGACAAAGTATTAAAGTGACTTCAAATTAAAGCAAAGGTTTCTACGGACACATGAAAGCTGTCGACTCAGATCTCCAATAATCGTGTCTCAAGAACAATTTACACACACATACACGCAACACAACGCATATAGCCAAAAGTTCACCAATTTCGCAAGCAATCAGCTACATGCAGATGGAAACAAAGGGAACAAAACGAGTACATATCGCACATAAACATAAAGGTACACGTGTTTATCAACTCATGTAACCGCAAGCATTTTTGCGAAATTAACGGAGCATAATTAGATGAATTAAGTACTCTGCTGGCGTCAGGATCGAGGCACGTTTGGGAATTCTGCGAGTCAGACACCGCTTTCGGAGATACAATCACCGAACGCCGGCGCTGCAACCTCTCTCCGGAACGACGCCGGAATCGGATTTGCGGCAACAATCTATTCTCCACCGCCACGTTGGAAGCCGCAAAAGACAGTCGGCTAAACGACGTCAAATTCATATCATCCACACTTCTATAATTAGGAATGGCAATTGCATTTAGAGCCGGCTTTAACACTGCGGTGGCTGCCATCGCCATGCGAAACTATTTTGTTCTCCACAGAGAGAGAGAGAGAGAGAGAGAGATTGCAGACTCTATGAACTTAGTGCAGGCTGCTTACTGATGGCAGAGGTATATATCGGGGAAAAAATAAGTAATTTGTAAGGAAAATTACTGAGGGGCCCTTGGGTGTTGTTTGGCATTATTCTTATTGTTAATATGTAGAACACATGTAGAATCGTTTTCTAAAACACCGTTAACTTGTAGCTTTAATTAAACCATTTGGTAATATTTGGAAACACTATTCTTCATTTTGATTCTCTAAAATTAAGTAAAAAAATAATAAAAATTAAAAGCAGACCACACCGAACTTCTAGCTGCTTGGTGCATTTAAGCTCTTAATTTTTATTTTCAATTACTCTTAACTTTCACTAAAACTTTTTCTACAACTTTTTCTTTTTTTAAAAAACAAAAGCTCTTGAAAAATACCCTTAACAATTCTAGGGAGAACTGCTAATTGTGGCCCAAATCACAAATGTCCGCAGTGCTTGATGAATTTTTTTCCAAAAAGATATTTTAATTTCTCAAAGTAAGATATTAAAATTTTATAAACTCTCTTAGAAAAGTAAAGAGTTCTAACTTATTTTTAAGATCTAATGCATTTTTTCAATTTTAATCATTTTAATTACAAAATTATTATTATTATTAACATTTTACAAGCCTTAATCTTATTTTATCTTAACTTTTCAATGACTCACTTTTTAAATAAAATCTAACCTCTTAAAAGATCCAAAAAGATCTTATAAAATATTTTAAAATGAGTTTAACCAAATATCCTCTTGCTTACAAAACTTCATTTTTTTAATTTTATTTTTTTTACAATAAAGATAGAACTTTAATTTGCACATCAAAAATTGATAAATTACACTATTATTTTATAGATAATTTCTATTGAAATACCAGGATATGGAGAATAAAATGACGTCATAGAAGTTAAAAAAGTAAAATGAAGGAATGCGTTGATAATGACTCTTGTGTCCCATGAAAAGGTTTAACTTTTGCTAAACATTGCAAGTTGTAAAGACTAAAGATGAAATGGCTACATGGAATATTTTATTAATCTTCATCCTTTTCCTTTGTTGGACTTAAAAGATTTTCTGAAAAACATAATCACCTTACTGAATTGGACTTAAAGATTTTCTGAAAAAATAATCACCTTACTGAACATTTTACAATGGCTTTTACACAAGGACCATTTGATTTGTTTTCAATTTTCAATTAGAATTGATATTTTATTTTCCATCTCATTTTATAGATGCAAGCCAAATATACGTGATCATATCTAAATGTTCGTTTCAAGAAATGTTTTATGCACTAAATTGTAATTTATCATGCTTATCATGTTAAATAATAACGACACTCTGCATTATACTACTATCTATTTTTCTAAAAAGTAATATGTTGAATTTTTTTTCATAAACAAAATATGGCAATTACTTCTTTAAATTATAATCCCAAAAATAAAAAGTAAAAATAGAAAAAGGGTTCACTATATCTAGCACACAGTTTCCATCTCTTCCAATATCGAGCACTTTCACATTTTCACTCTTTTCGCTTTTTTGTTTTACCTTAGATTTCAAACGGGATTCATGGCAATGTTTATTTATTTATTCTTCTCTAAAGCAAAATTAAATATTTTTTTCATAATACGTCCGTTTTCCAAAAATAATATAAAATGGTTATAACCATACAAACAATTAAAAATACACATACATTTATAAATTCCTATCATTATTTCAATATCAATGCATATCTTTTAATTATTATTTCATGATAAAATTTGTCCCCCAAAATGAAATCAAATATCTTTCTAGCCTATTACAAAATAACATTCTCCAAAATCATTGTTTCAAGACAACTGAAAAATGTTCTAAGCCTTAACTCACCCCAAGAGCCAGTTCAAAAAGTCAGAATTATCCAAAATCATATCAAGAAATTACTACTTATACACTTAATCAATATAGAATTCTAATACACTCCTTGAACAACTAAGACTATACATCTAAAGCATCAAATAACATATCCTGACTTATTCAATGTTCGGATTGAATGAGACCCTGATATCATATTTGAAAATGAATTGAATATTGGGCTAACTTTTCCTAATTGAAAAATTGAGTCAAAAATCATATAAGAAGCTGCACTCTTAAACAACGCGAATCGGTACCAAGAAACACATCCAAAACAAAACCAAAAACCCTCATTAATTTACATCATGGGGAAATATCATCATCCTTACCATATAAAGTAACTTAACCTAAAATATTCCCACTAAATTAATTAAAAACCCTATCACATAATTATAATATTACCCCCACCACCCAACTAGGAAACCTCATACTAGACTACACACAAATAAACAAACAATAAAAACAATTGGGAGATGAATAAAATCCCATTACCAAACAGAGCCTATGCAATAATTGAAAGACAATGCATGTGAAGAAGGGCAAATTAGGAAGTTAATCCGTCTATTTATTTTCATGAATATTTATTGAATAAAATTTGGTGGGTTTCTGATGGACGTTAGTGAAAGAGGTTTATTTATGGAAAAATATGTCACGGGGGACGTGTGAAAAGATCTGCGGAAGGAGTGAATTTACACCGTTGATACAATTTTTGTCATTATTTTTTGAGTGTTATTATTGACTAAAAATAATGAAAAATCCTACGGCGTTTGGTAGCAAAAGGACAAATGAAATATGCTGTAAATCTCTGAAATTTAAGGTAATTGCGTCAAGTCATATTCGTGATTTTCTCCAACTTTCTCAACCCGAATAATGTGTGATCGCTTTAATTATTATAGATAATACAAGTTGTGAAAAGATATAATTTTAGAAAATGTATATTGAAAATGAGATTTGCGGTTTGAGATTGAGAGTACGTTGAAATTTGAATTGGTATACAATAACTAAAGCCCAAAAAAATAAAAAATTTGTTGTACGGCGGAAGCTCTTTGATAGAGATCATAAGAGCGAATAAAATTATTTTGTAATCCTTGTCACTCTTTTAATATCCTATATATATTTGTTGGGTAAATTGCAATTACACCCCCTGTGATATTCATAATTAGCAAATACCCCC